>CATIWR010126910.1:0-55147 GCA_949677035.1 Omphalea diandra | reverse complement strand
TTAGATAATAATCTTGCATTTGTTTCTCAATTAGAGCCAAAATCAATTGATGAGGCCATTGAAGATGAAAGTTGGGTACTTGCTATGCAAGAAGAACTCAACCAATTTGAGAGAAACAAAGTATGGGAACTTGTCCCTAGGCCCAAAAATCACCCAATTATAGGTAGTAAGTGGTTGTTTAGGAATAAGTTAGATGCGTAAGGTGTCATCATTAGAAACAAGGGTAGAATGGTTGCTAAGGGATATAACCAAGAGGAAGGCATAGACTATGATGAAACATTTGCCCTTGTAGCAAGATTAGAGGCCATTAGGATTCTCTTAGCATTTGCATGTCATATGAACTTTAGACTTTTCCAAACGAAAGTTAAGAGTGCTTTTTTAAATGGCATTATTGAGGAGGAAGTTTATGTTGAACAACCTCCTGGTTTTGAATCACATTGTTTTCCAAACCATGTTTTCAAATTAAACAAAGCCTTGTATGGATTGAAACAAGCTCTAAGAGCTTGGTATGAAAGGCTAAGTCTATTTCTCTTGCAAAATGATTTTGAGAAAGGAAAGGTTGATACTACACTATTTGTTAAAAAACACAAGCAAGACACTTTAATTGTCCAAATCTATGTTGATAATATTATATTTGGTGCTACTAATGAATCTCTTTATGAGGAATTTGCTAAGTGTATGACTAGGGAATTCAAAATGAGCATGATGGGAGAGCTCAAATTCTTTCTTAGTCTATAAATCAAGCAACTCAAAGAAGGGATCTTCATCAACCAAGTCAAATACACAAAAGAAATTATAAAGAAATTTGGTATGAACGGATGTAAGGTAGCAAAAACTCCAATAAGCAGTATCACTAAGATAGACAAGGATGAATTGGGTATGGCAGTAGATGAAAAGAGATATCGAGATATGATCGGATCTCTACTTTATCTTACTGCTTCTAGGCCAGATATAATGTTTAGTGTTTATATGTATGCTAGGTTTCAATCTTCACCTAGAGAATCTCATTTGAATGTTGTAAAGAGAATTTTTAAATATTTGCATGGCAGTATTCACTTAGGACTATGGTTGCCTAGGAATACATCTTTTAGCCTAGTTAGGTATTTGGATGCAGATTATGCAAGAAGCTTATTAGATAGAAAAAGCACTTCCAGGACTTGCCAATTCATAGGTGAATGTTTAGTTTCATGGTTTAGTAAAAAGCAAGTATCGATTGCTTTGTCTACCGTGAAAGCCGAGTATATGGCAGGGAGTTGTTGTTGCACCCAAGTTCTTTGGATGAAGTAACAATTAAAGGACTTTGGCAAAGCAATTGATCATATTCCTATCAAATGTGACAATACTAGTGCTATTAATTTTTCAAAGAATCCCATCCAACACTCTAGAAGTAAGGACATAGATATTAGGCATCATTTTCATAGAGATCATGTGCAAAAAGGTGATGTTATTTTAGAATTCATTGACACTAATCATCAACGTGTAGATATTTTCACTAAACCTCTAAGTGAAGAAAGGATGAACTTCATTAAGAGAGAATTGGGAATGCTTGATGGAAGCTCCCTCAAGTGAAAATTATTGTTTGATCTTATGTGATATGTGTATGTGAAATGTTTGATTGATGATTGATATGGAAGGTTTTATTATTTATTTCTAGAGGATCACATGTTTTTCAAAAAGTTTCATTCTTATCCTTGCTGACTCACAATTCGTGGTCACTATTCCTTCTTCACGATCGTGAATTACAAGTCAACTTTTACCGGCTGTCAAACGTCAATTCGCGATCGCGAAATTTCTCTCCACTGCGAATTTTGGTCATTAATTTCAAAAATTTGACCGTTGCAGCATGTATTCCCGAGGAAAAATTTTTATCTAAGTTGAAAGTTAGATGAAGCTCGAAATTCCTCAAGTATGAAAAATGACTTCTAAATTGCGACTGCTACTTTGTATTCGCCACCGCGATATGTGAAGAAGCATTGGTATAAAGCAGACAGGCGAAATCGCAGAGCCATTCTCAGCCACGATTCATCCAAATGAATGAATCTAAAATTGACAAATGAAATCGCGATGAGTGTCATGCCCTAGTTGCGACCGCGAATTTTAAAGTGACTAAAAAAGGAAGCAAGTCCACAATTATAGCATGACAAGTGTTCCAGTAGACTGTTGGAAGTCAAATTTCATGAAAACATCTTGTTGGTAAAGACCACGAATAGTGAAAAAGAAGATAACCTTTTTTGGCAGACGAATTCACGTCCTATGTCGCATCTTATACAAGAAAGCTCGTGATCACAACTTCTAAAAGTAGGTAAAAGAGCAACGACTATATTTTCCTAGCGAACTAATCAGAAGCTCTCACATGGACTAGTCGTTAGACACAAATGGGATTTTCCTTCAAAAATTTGGATTTCGCGATCACTAATCAGTAGTAGCGATCGCGAATTGAGGTTGTCAAGCATTTAATGTAGAATCTGTCAAGCATGTCTCAAAGATTTGATGAGCTATGATCTGCAGCATCTCTTTGGTGAAGTTTGGGTATAAGTACTCTACCAAACAGCTATGAATAAGGTTGCCAAGAAATTTATTAAAAAAATTAAAGCTCTCAATATTTGCTACTCATTTTCTTCAATTTTCTTTATGAAATTGTAAGTGTTAGGTGTGAGCATTAAACACCAAGTTGTAAAGTTGTAGTGTTAGCCTATAAAAAACACTTCAAGAAAGATTTAAGTGTGAGCCTAGTGAAACACTTGAGTGATGTTGTGTGTTAGCCTAAAAACACATTGTTGTAAGGTTGTGTGTGAGCCATTAAAACATAAGTTGTATAAGTTGGGTGTGAGCTTGAAAACACCTTGAGATAGTGAAATACCCAATTGATAGATTGGGGAGTGGACGTAGGGTCAATTATACCCGAACCACTACAAATCATTGTCTCTACTCTACTCATTCTTCTTTCCCTCTTCTTTGCCTTTTAAATTTTTATACACCAATTCAACTCCCCTTCTTGGTGCCAAGGGACAACAGATTTTGCCTAAAAATGTTTTGGCAAATTATATTCATTAAGCATAGTTCTAGCCACTTCATAAAGAGTTTTGTTTTTCCTCTCTACTACACCATTTTGTTTAAGAGTTATAGGAGTTAAAAATTGAGTGAAATTTCATTTTTATAAAAAAATTGTTTAAACTTTGAGTTTTCAAATATCTATCATGATCACTTTTAATGCCTAAGATTTTTAGATCCTTTTGATTTTGAGATTCTTTTGGCAAAAGAATTGAAAGCATAAAAGAGGAATAAAACCCAAGAGAACCTAGAAAAATCATCAATAATGATAAATGCATAATGCATGTCACCCAATGTAGCAACTCTAACGGAGCCAAATAGATCCATATGTAATTGCTAGAGTGGTCTAGAAGATGTTACCTTATTATTTGCTTTGAATGGGGTTTTGACTTGTTTACATCTTTAACATGCCTCACATTTCGATACTCAAAGAAGTTTATTTTAAGAAGTCCTTCCACTAAGTTCTTCTTTCTCAACTTATTGATCGATTCCATCACTGCAAGAAAATACATAAATATCGACTAGAAATTAGCAGCTAACTAGGTTAATAGCTATTTGGCGACTACATAAAGTTTAGCAACTAAATAGTGATGACATAGTCACATAATATATTGTACCAATTATTAGCTACTAATCTGTAGTAACTATTTACTTGTTTAATAACAACTACAAGTGAAGTAGTAGCTAAAATGAAACTTAAAAAAAAGCACAAAGTAAATTTTTCCTGCTCAACCATTGGCGACTACATTTTGGTAGTTGCTAAACTTAGCTATAACACCTGGTAATAGCTAATCAGTCACTAATTAGTGACTACATGCAGTGTAGCCAATAAATAGTTACTAAACTAGTTACCAAATAGTTACTAAAAGTTATAGTAGCTAAGACAAGTAAATTTTTTATAGCTTAGCTACTGACATTTGTTAGTCATTAAGGTTAGCTACTACTTGTAGTAGTCGCTACTTATATAATATAATATTAAATAATAAATCATTTCATATAATTAATATTAATACATTATATATTATATATAATATATAATTTTATAATATATATAATTATAATACATTTGTATATAATATAATGTAATATAATAATATTAATTATAATATTTATATTTATTATATAACATTAATATAATTTGAATATAAAATAGAATGTCATATCTTATAATGTATTTTTATTTTTTAAATATTTATTAATTTATATATGATAAATTCTATATAATATCTTATGATATTTTTAATAATTATATATTATTCATATATAATATTTATATTATATTATTTATACAATAATTATATTTTATTACATATAATATGCAATATATTAAATTACATATATTAATATTAGAAATATAATATATAAAATATTGATTATGTATTCTAGTAGCTTAGCGATTAACACAATATTAGTCGCTAACCTACAAACTACTAACACGTTAGTCGCTAAGTTACTAAAAAAAATAAGAACATTAGTTCGCCATCTCATTTTCTTTCACTGCTACTATCTCATTTTCTTCACAGTTTATATCTTGTTCATTCTTCCTAACAAAATCGATCTTCTTTCATTACACCCCTTCAAGATTTTGCGAACCCTAACAAACTCCTTGTACTATATTGCCATTGCCATTTGTAATAGTTGTGACTCTTCAAGATTCTCATGGTATTACTCAGATGCGTTAGGGTTTTCTTTCTTTTTGTTTAGTTCTTAAGAAAATAGAAATGAAAGTGGTTTCATTCTTCGAGAAATAGAAGAATATATGTTTCATTCTCTAATAACTTTTGATTTTAACAACTATCTCTCTACAACTAATTGAGAATAAATTTAAGTCTCAAGTTAGTTTCTTTTTTCAAATTTCTTTCTCACGGTATTCTTCTTTTAATTTTTGTTATGTTTGTTTAGTGAGAAAATGTGGGAAATATAAGAAATTTTGGTTTTTTCATTTTTCTTCCCCACGACATTCCCATTTATGTTTGTTTGTTGAGAAAATGTGGGAAATATGCGAAATTATTTATGTTTTTTTTCTTTCATTTGTGGATTTGATATTAGGGTTTATAAGATTCCAACATTAAAGGTCACTGCCTTGAGGTTTGGAGACAAAAATAGCCAAGAACTTTGAGAACTCCTCCAAGTATGCAGGTTTTTGTTTATATTTAATTGATTATTTCGTTTTATCTATGGTTTTTAGATTTAGTTTGTGTGATTGGGTTTAAAGTACACTATTAAAGTCTTTAATATTGATGCCTTTGTTTAATTCATTTGATTCAAGTGTGATGATTGAATGCATTTGTATAGATTTCTTATCAATATTAGCTCTAAACACTATAAAACTTTTGGAAAAACATTATAAATGACCTAGATTCCAACATGTATGTTTTCTATGTACTTGAAATATTTTGTTTTCAAAATGAATTATGAAATAACACAAGGCCTTAAAGTAGAGAATTCTTAAAATAGTAAAATGGAATTTAAATATTTAATACTATAAGAAGTGGACATTCTTCATGTCAACTAATTTTTGCATATTTTCTTTCATTAATCATGTTAATAATATTTCAAATTAACTAACTAATCTATTACCTCTCTTATGTGAAGCTCTGAGGACATTATATCACTGACCCAATGATAACAAAGAAAGTTAAGCTTATTAGTCTATAGGCATCAAGAGTTTATAACATAATTACCCATCTTAATGATGTTGAACTAGTTAGTTGACATCATAATACTTAATTATAGTGTTTTATTTTATAGTGCAAAACAATTTAAGATTTTAATTATTAAAATTTTGACTTTTTAGAAATATTTTCATTAATATAAAAGTAGAAAAATATATTTGATAGCTTATGTGGCAATGATATAATAGCCTGTGTTGCAAGAACATTTGATAGCTTGTGTGGCAATGATATAATAGCCTACGTGGCAAGAACATTGGATAGTTTGTATGACAATGATATAATAGCCTTTGTGGCAAGAACATTTGATAACCTGTGTGGCAATGATGTAATAGTCTATATGGCAAAAACATTTGATAGCCTGTGTGGCAAGAACATTTGATAGCCTGTGTGACAATGATATAATAGCCTGTATGGCAAAAACATTTGATAGCTTGTGTGGCAATGAGTTATATAGCTTATGTGGCAATAACATTCGATAGTCTATGTGGCAATGATATAATAGCCTATGTGGCAATAACATTTGATAGCCTATGCAGTAATGATATATATAGCCTGTGTGGAAATAAAACATAATAGCCTATGTAAAAATAACAATATTTATAGCCTATGTGGCAACTAAAAATGAAAGCCTTTGTGGCAGTGATATCCATAGCCTATGTGGCAGCAATTTATGACAACATGTGTGCCAATAACCTTTGATAGCCTATATGGCATTTAAGAGTTAAAACTCTTTATTTCATACATGGATATGATGATGAGTTATTTATGTTTAAAAATTGTTATGTTATTTAAGATTGAAGTATCATTATGTATTTACTTACTGAGTACGCAAGCTCACTCTTTTGTATGAAATCTTATTTCAGGAAGAGTAGATTAAAGATTGCATCCAATATACATTTCGAAGTTAGTGTCTAGGAGTCTAAGAGAGGTTAAGCCAGTATGCAATCTATTAATGTTTTAGCTGGTTTAGCCATGTGTACTTTATTGTAAATAGTTACTATATTGTGAACAAAAGATATAGTAGAAATTTTTTTTTGAAACCATGTCTTTTAATGACAATGGATAAATATAGAAAGAATTCTAATGATTATTAATTTGGGTTGTCACATTTAGATTATCCTCAATGCCTCGAGGACCTATTTCAATACACCAATTCAATTCATTATGATAAAGCAAGATTTTCATTTTCTTATGCAACTATGACATGATTCATGAAATGGACCTAGTATTTATGCATATTTTCCTTATATGGCAGTCTGAGCTTGTTATACTCTCACAACAATAACTCAAGATATACTCATCCAAATTACTTGATTCTTTTTTTTAAATAAACTGGACACATAGTGATACAATATATTCAAATTTCAAGCTAATATCATACACATAGAAAATATGGTAAATTTTTGAATTTTTCCTTATTACAATGTCATCTCAGTCTGTGTAAGTCTTACCTTCTTGGGTGCATCTCAATTGTACTTATCCAGTTGTAATCGTAATCTACCACCAATTACAAAACATATAAAGGAACATTTTTCATGTTTTACTTATTGTCTAATTCAGTCTATAAAGTCACCAAAATAAAGGACCAATCTCAAGGTAAGTAGGTTTGTAACATGATGACAACTAGTCATGATGAAGGGACCATATCTCAACAACCATGTTGGATTTGGCAATAATATTTTACAGGCATATAGATCAGACATAAATATACAACTTTCAAGTTTGGACCATTATCAAATTCTGAATCTATGGCCATCAAATTCTTGGAAAATAGATTCAAAAGAAATGTGAGGTTTCATCCTGGTACAGAGTCAGTCCCAATCAATGAACCATATCTCTTGCCACATAGAAAATCAATCAAAAAAGATTTATAGGTATTTAGAAAGACATAAACCAACAAATTTTGTGTTTTACACTTTGTCAACATCAGAACATAAGGCCATCAAAATATAAGAAAATAGAAGACTGAGATCATCTCGGTTTGGATTTGACCCAGTCCTACTGAAGGAGTCATATCTCCTCACATAGACTAAATCAAGCAAAACTGTTTCATAGGCATTTATATGAGACATAAAGCTACAAATTTCATATTTTGTACTTTCCTGAATTCCTCTTCTATGGTTATGAAATTGTCGATGCAAAATTTTATTGATAGCAAAATACAACACAAACATCTCTTGTTCTCTTAGATTCAACTTCAATCTAAGAGCTTTACCTCACTTACTCCATAATTCTCACTAACCATGCATGATTAACATGTCATGAGAGGTTAATTTTAGTTGAGAATAAGATAAATTAACTTACCTATTATCCCAGAATTAGAAAACCTTAGGCAGCTCACTCTTCTCCCTCTCTTCTTCTTCTTCTTCTTCTTCCTTTCTTTCTTTTTTCCTTAGCTCTCTCTTTGTTTCTTGTAAAACTCATGGTTTTCCTCTTAATTCTAACCCTACTTATAAGAAATAAACTTATTATAACAATATAAAATCATGGTGCTTCATTTCCATTGGTTGGAAGTTCACTTTTCCTCTTTTAGTCCCTCATCTTCACTCCTTAAGCACCTCCATCCATCTTTCAATCCCTAAATGCTCCTTATACTCTTAAATAAGCTCTATAACACCATTATTTATGATGCTATAACATGCACACAACATAAGACAATTTGCCATGCAACTATACAAACACTACATATATGTTTAAGTGTCCCAACTATAACAGGGCAAGTGTCATTATTATGCTTCTACAAATCGCATGACTAAATGATCATTTATCTAACGCATAAGTTCATATGGGATTTCATATCATTTATGCAATGAATATGTTCATGTGATAATGTCAATGGATGTGGATAGGAATGTTACATTTAGTGAGCTCACCTACACAAATCTCAACTAGGATCGTCGGTTCTCTAAGGCATTTAGAGTTAGGAGGTCATTGTCAGGGATCTCCTCCTGAACATCAAACATGTCATCATTGTCAAACCCAGCCATAACAATCACTCAAAGAAGCAGAGCTATTCTAAGAGCTAAATTAAAAGCTTGGAGAGAGAAATAGCGAAGAGAAAGGAGGAATAGTGCAAATGAGACAAAGTGCCTTTGGAAGGGCTTATAGAGTGGCCCCAAGCTTTGTAGCCCTTATAATACTATATAGCCTTATTAGGCCACTCTATAAGCCCTTATAGTACTATATAACCTTCTAAGGCTATATAGCCTAGGCCAAGTTATATAGCCTTATTGGGCCGAGCCGACTCGAGCTGGGCCTTACGGGCCCAACTCCCTTCTTAGCCCCAAACCTTAACATTCTTCTAGCCCATTAATCTCAGCTTCCCTCATGTCAAGTTACACCTAAATTATCAAAATACCTACAAGATTCCCTTAGGCCCAATTACATTTAAATTACCAAAATGCCATACAGTGGCCAATTTATTAAAATCCCTTCACTCTTTTTGGGGCACCTAGAGAACACCCCAAGTTTCCTAATGTAAGTCATGTCACCAAGATATCCATCAACTACAATAGAAGATTTTTCAAGGAAAATCTCCCCCTTAAAAACAATAAAGCCTAAGGAAGAACTTCTTACAACATCTAAACCCAAGGCCCATTACCTTTAGATTAGAACAAACCCCGGGTCAACCAGAAAAGCTTCAAGAATATGGATTCAGTTGTACTAATGCCAAAACGACTTGAATGACATGAGGACCACTCAAGGGCATCCCTAAACTACAATCACTGGTATTAAAGATTGAAGTGGTCATGAAGTGAAATTTAACCTTAATATTTGCTAGAGAGCTACTATGAAGTTTAGTACCTACTTGAGAGCTACTGAAGAACAATCAACCCCAACACTTGCTAGAAGGCTACTAGAAGGAGAAATTTAACCTTGGTACTTGCTAGATAATTGCTAAGAAGTTCAATACTTGGTTAAGAGCTACTAAAGAATGGTAAACTCCAATACTTACTAGAGGACTGTTAGAAGGAAAAACTCAACCTTGGTAATTGCTAGAGAGTTGCTAAGAAGTTTAGTACCTACTTAAGAGCGACTGAAGAAAGATTAACCCATTACTTATTAGAGGGTTGTTTAGAAGGGGAAATTCAACCTTGGTACTTACTAGAGAGCTGCCAAGAAGTTAAGAACCTACGTGAAAGCTGCTAAATAATGACTAACTCCAGTACTTGACAAATGGTTGCGAAAAAGGAGAAACTTAACCTTTGCACTTTTAGAGTGCTACCAAAAATTTTAGTACTTGGTCAAAGAGCTGGTAAAAAAATTATATTAATTGTATCCTTTATCTAGTGTTTAAGTTTATAATTGATGCTTTGTTGCATCTTATTCAAATATCATTTCTCAAATGCTATTTTCCAAGCCCCATAAAATAAAGGACAAACTATAAACATAAGATTTTAGGTCTCAAGATGCAAGATCGATAATGAAAATCACTAAATCTATTCCCCAAGAAGTAAGGAGAAAAGCCAAAGGAAGAGAAATAAAGCTTTAGGAGACCTTGGGAAAAACTCAAAGCCAAGCCTAGAACTAAGCCAAAACCCAAAACTAAACTCAAGACCAATCCTACTCTTATGGGAGAGCTTAAGCTCTTTCTCGGTCAACATATCAAGCAAACCAAAGAAGGGATCTTCATCAACCAAGCAAAATGCACAAGGAAAATACTCAAGAAGTTTGGCATGGATGGTTGCAAAGTAGCCAAAACCCCCATGAGTTGTACCATCAAGATAGACAATGATGAATCAGGTAAGATGGTAGATGAAAAGAGATATCGAGGTACGATCGAATCTCTACTTTATCTTACTGCTTCTAGGCTGGATATCATGTTTAGTGTATGTATGTGTGCTATGTTCCAATCATCTCCTATAGAGTCTCATTTAAATGTTGTTAAGAGAATTTTTAAGTATTTGCATGGCACAATTCACCTAGAGTTATGGTATCCTAGAGATTCATCATTTAGTCTCATAGGATATTCAGATGCAGATTATGCGGGTAGTTTATTAGATAAAAAAAGCACTTTCGAGACTTACCAATTTATAAGAGAATGTTTAGTATCTTAGTTTAGCAAAAACCAAGTGTCGGTTGCCTTATCCACCACAAAAGTCGAGTATGTTGTTGTGGGCTGTTATTGGACTCATGTTCTTTGGATGAAATAACAATTAAAGGATTTTGGCAAAGTGATTGATCACATTATAACACTAGTAATATTAGTCTTTCTAAGAATCCCATATAATACTCTAGGAGTAAGCACATAGATATTCGATATCATTTCCTTGGAGATCATGTGCAAAAAGGTGATGTTGTGTTAGAGTTTATTGACACAAATCATCAACTTGCAGATATTTTCACTAAATCTCTCAATGAAGAAAGATTGAACTTCATTAAAAGAGAATTGGGAATGCTTGATGGAAGCTCTCTAAAGTGAAAATTTGATCTTATATGTATGTGTGTTGTTTGTTAATTGTGTGTCATATATTTTCTGTGTGACATTTTTTAAGTGGATCACAATTTTGATTCTATCAAAACTTATTTTTCCATTCTTATCCTTACTTACTCATAATTTGTGGTCGCTATCTTATCTTCACAAACGCAAATTACAAGTCCTATATACCTAGCTTTCAAACATGAAATCGCGGTCGTGAGAATCAAGCTCCACCATGAATTTTGGTCAAGAATTCAAATTTTTTACCGTTGAAGTGCATATTTCCAAGGAAAATTTGTCTGTTACTCACATTTTCCAAAATTTGTGGTCGCGATCATGGATTCATGGACACGAATTAGGGTAACCACCTAGATATTTATGTGATTTGGCTGTAACTGTTTCTATCTATTCATCAATGCATTTTTAGTCGTTTCTAACCTCTTACAGAGACTTCAAATGGATATAAAAACCCCCTTCAATAGTAACATCCTTACTTCACTTCCAACATCAATTTCTCTCCCTCAAAAGTCTTTAAAATCACAAAACCTCTTCATCCCCTGCAATGGCTCCTAAAAAGATCTCAGGGGCAGACAAAGGCAAGGTTTTGGCTCAACCCTCTGCACCCTCTACTCTTCATCTTATGAAAGGCATCACCAATGAGGGGAAAGATAGGTACAAAGCTAATTCTTCCAAGATCATCCTCCCTAACAAGATACCCTCTACCTTTTTGCTAAAAACCTTAGGCATCAACACATAGATTCATGCTTTCCTCTCTAATTTAGGTTGGAATGAGTTCATCTTTCGAGATGAACCTAGCTATGAAGAAATTATATGGGAATTCATGTGCACGGTCCATTTGAGTCATAAAAGCTGATTCACAAGTAGAGCAATACGAGTTAGTATTCCAGGCCTTTGGTAATCCTTTTTATATTACTTTCGACGAACATTCTTCTCTCTTTAGTCTTCAAGTCAGAGAAAACATCCCCTTCATAATCTCCACACTTGATGTCTTTTACTCTGAATTTTGGTGAGAATTTCAATCAAAACCAAACACAACCCAAGATCCTCCCTAGCCAAACACATTAAAACCCTATCCCTTTGGATACTCCATCGTATCATCACCTTTTCAATAAATGCTAGAGGTGATGGCAATGAGAAAGTATCACATAAAGACTTGGCATTTCTTTTATGCCTTGTCAAAAATTAGCCGATTCAAACCGGACGGTATCTTATGGATCAATTGATCCATATGAATACCAAACCTATAAGCCAATTCCTTTTGCCTTCTCATATTACATAAATTTATTGCTTTATAGGAGCCCTTGATGAGGAAAGTGAAAAATTCCTCACCAAGAAACTTCTTCCTTCATAAAACTTCCTTGATCTCACCTATCTCATCAACGCCAAAGCGATTCACCTGAAAACCTATGCCTATACCTTAGGTGCCATTGAAGTAAAGAAAATGGAGACTTCACAAGCTTCCAAAAGGAAGAGACTAGTTATTGACGAAGGAGGTCCATCCATCCCTCCTCAACCAAAGCCTAAGGCTAAACTATCCCTTGCAACCATTAACAACAAGCATGATAAGTTAATGAGGATGATGAAAAGGAGATTTTTGTTCCTCTCTCATCTTCATAGTGATATGATCATTTCGCAAGAGAAGTTGGGAGTCCTTCTTTGCCATCTTCTGGAGTTCACAGATTTTGATGAGACTTAAGAAGAAGAAAGCAACGATCATGTTGAGGATGGAGATGAGGTTGAAGGTAAAGATGAGGGTGAAAATGAAGACTTTTCTGGAGATGATTCTCCTACTTTTTAGTTTAGGATTTCTTTTGTATTTTTTTTTTGTTTTTTACAACAAATGTGACCCACAAACTTGTTTCCAAGTTCATATATATAAAAAGTTGTTTCTTTACTCAAATTTTGTGTTATGTGCTTACTTTACTTCATTTGTTTATTCATTTGCTCTTATGTTTACTTACTTACTTATGCAATTGATCTTTTTCCCTTCTACCCTTTTTTTGATCTTGCCAAAGGGGAAGACATATAATATATAATGAATCAAAGGAGGAAAGAAAAATAATAGCTTTAGTTGAGGGGGAGCATAGGAACATAAGGACATAGAAGCATAAGAGCATCATACTTAGAATTTTGGTCTTAAAGTTTTACTGAGAAATTTTTTTTAAAATTTCTAAGTATACATTTGAACAATTTATCACTCCAAATTCACATTTCTACATTATTTTCCCTTAGGATCAATTTAGGTTATTAAAATAAAAAATGGGGAGATTGTTGGACATGGGTGATTAACCCTAAGTCTTGGACCTCTTTTGATCTTGACAAAGGAGATTGATCGTATCTAATGTTTCAATTGAGTGTTCTTTTACAGAATAAGTTAGATTTTCAATTGGAAGTTGGAAGAATTGCATAATCTTCAAGAACACAAAATTCATCCAAATTCGAGGTGAATGGTATGTAATTCATGACCGCGACCTAGTTCAAAGAAAGGGTGAAACTCAGCCAGAGGGATTCGCCGACATCATAGCTACCATGACTCATCCAAAGATGGAAGTGTCAAAGTCACAGATGAATTCATGGTATGTGTCACACATCAATCGCAACCGCGACTTTCAAAGTGATTAAAGAAGGAAACCAATCCACAATCATAACATGCCAAGAGTCCCAGATATCCATTGTAGAACAAAATTTATGAGGGTGACATTTTGGGAAATGACCATGATTTAAGAAGATGAAGATTGTCTTTCAAACAAAAGAATTTGCATCTTGAGTGTTGCCATATACAAAGAAAAATCACAGTTGAGATTTTTATGGGCAGTTAGAATGCAGCAACTATAGTTGCCTAATGGACCAATAAGAAGCTGCCACATGGAATAGTCATTAGACACAAACAAGTTTTTCACTTATAATTCTTGGCTCTTGTATGGAATTTTAGATTTTGCGACCGCAATTGACTAGTAGCGATCATGACTCCGACTCCTACCTGATATGCAGTTAATGTAGAATCTGCCTAACATGTCTTAGAGATTTGTAGAGTTTTAAAGTATAACGTCTCTTTGGTAGGTTCGGGGTATAAATACTCCACCAAACAGTGATAAATCAGATAGTTAGAGAATTCATTACTTGCGTTAAAGCTCTCAATCTTTTGCCACTCAATTTCTTCTCTTTTTTATGAGATTGTAAAAGTTAGGTGTAAGCATTAAACACCAATTGTAAGAAAGGTTATAGTGTGAGCCTATGAAAACACTTAAGAGAGGTTTTAGTGTGATCTTTAGAAAACACTTGTAAGAGAGGTTATTGTGTGAGCCTTGAAAACACAAAGTGTAAAGGTTATTGTGTGAGCCTTGAAAACACAAAGTGCAAAAGTTAGGTGTGAGCTTGTAAACACCATTCTGAGTTAGTGGAACACCCAATTACAAAGAATTGAGGAGTGGACGTAGGATTGATTATACTCGAACCACTATAAGTCGTGTGCCTCATTTTGTACTCTTCTTTATCCCTTACTTTAATTTTTTTTAATACACCTTCAACCCCCCTTCTTGGTGCCTTGGGCTAACATAGATCTTACATTAAATGTCTGTCAAACTGAGTTCACAGTCATGACTAGACATTGTAGTCGCGTTTTCTCTTTTTGCACTAAAATTTCCAAAATTGCAATAAAGAACCCCATTTGTATTTAATAGCTAGTCCACATGGCATGCTACTAATGGTCTCCCAAGAAAAATAACTATTATGTTTTTCAAGCTAAACAAAAGTCATGGTCACGAAATATTTTTCTCTCAGACGTGACTATCATCGTGAGTCCTTCTATTTCACCAAGGAATGTAGCTCCTTTAAATCACAGTCTCACCATTACGTCATCCTTACAAATTTTGATAAGGCAATGACTTTCTAGGACACTTGGCATGCTTTGGTTATGGACTTGATTCCCTGAAGGCAAATCCAAAAGTTACATTCACGAACATGGATGCCACTCCTACTACAAATTTGTTTGCCTCATCTTCTTCCATTCTTCTTGTAAGATAACAGTCGTGATTTTAAAGTTCACTATCATGAATTACAAGGCTTTTCATTGTACTTGAGATTTAGATTCTCATACAACTTCTAATGCAAACCTATCTAAAAATATATAAAATCAACACTTAAAATTGATGTTAGAACATATCAATCTATATTGTCAACATTAAAAGAGAATTTAGACTAAGGTATGACTAGCCTAGTCTAATAGTCTCCCCCTTTTTATTTTGAGAACTTAGATTAATTTTGTAAAGGATAAAGAATTCATAAGTGTGGAGTTGAGATGGTTAACAATGTTTAACAAATTAAACTTGTTAAGATACCAATTTAAACTTGAAATGCAGTTAAACTAATTGAAATTGCTCTCCCTCAATTTATACTCCTTAATTATAACATGCAAGTTCACTATTTCTCTCCCCTTTGTCAATATCAAAAAATACAAAACAAGATAACTATAAGGATAAGTATAAAGTGATGCAAGTAAAGAACAACCATATATTAAGAATAACCATAGAGGGAATAAATGCTTCAAATTTTATTAATATCAAAACAAAAGCATAAACTAAATTTAAATATAAAATAAATAATAAAAACTTGTAAGATCACAAACTCAGACCAAAAGACAGAACAAAAATAGAAAAATAATTGCAAGCCTAAGTAAGAAAACCTAGAGGATTGGAGATATGTTATCATTATTAGTATCTCCAACTTCTTCACCTCCATCTCTTCCTTGGGCCTCATCTCGTTCTTCCACTCCTTAGTCTTCCACTTCCTCTAAAGTATCCTCCCATTCTTCATGGTTTAGAAGATGGCAAGGTGTTGCACTCACCTTCTCTCCACTAAGTCACTATAGAAGTGGCAAAGAAGAAGAAATCTCCTTTTTAATCATGTGCATCATCTTATCCAACTTTTTGTTAATGGAAGAGAGAGAGAGATGAATAATAAATATAGAGAAAATGTAAAAGCGAAATAGAGGAGTGCTAGGATGGCTTAAATAGGCATAAAAAATGATGAAAATGGTAATAAAATGGTAAATAATACATTAAATGAGGAGTTGGCACTGATTGACAATCAAATCAATCAATGCTTGACAGTTACTAGAATTTGCAGTCGTTATTAGCTAGTCACGATCGCTAATTATGAATTCTATGAGTAACAAATAAGAATTCCATGATAAATGAAGGAGTCAACAATCAAAGAATTTGAATTTAAAAAAATTCATGATGGCGATCTAAAGTCGCGATAGTGAATTAGGAGTTTAAGAGAAAATTGATGAGTGCATGTAAGTAGTAACTGCAAATGGATAATAGTGACTGCAAATTAAGAGGAAAAAAGAAAAACAAAGAAAGAATAAGAGTTGGCCTTTATAAATATGATCAACTTAATGTAATGATGATCAATTCAAGCAAATTGGTATGGAAAAGCACAATTGCATAAAGAATTAACACATTTAAAGTAATCAACATACATAATTATCAAACATATCAATCAATCAAATTGATAAACACAATGAAGAAAATGAGGTAAGATCAATTTTTACTCTGGGGAGCTTCCATCAAACATCCCTAGCTTTCTCTTATTGAAGTTCATCCTTTCTTTATTAAAGGATTTGGTGAAAATGTCCGCAAGTTGATGATTGGTGTCAATAAACTCTAATACCACATTACCATTTTGGACATAATCTTTAAGAAAATAATATCTAATGTTAATGTGCTTGCTTCTTGAATATTGGATGGGGTTTTTTGAAAGATTTATTGCACTTATGTTGGCACATTTAAAGGGAATGTGATCAACATCTTTGCCATAATCCTTGAGTTATTGCTTCATCCAAATAACTTGGGTACAACAATAACCTGCTACCATATATTCCACTTCGGTGATGGATAAAGCAACCAAACTTGCTTTTTACTAAATCAAGAAACTAAACATTCACCTTTAAATTAGCAAGTTCCACAAGTGCACTCTCTATTTAATAAATTAATTGCATAATCTGCATCCGAATAATCAAAATGATAAAATAATGAACTATTAGGGTACTATAATCCTAAATGTAATGTGCCATGTAAATATTTAAGAATCCTTTTGACAACATTTAAATGAGATTTATTAAGACAAGATTCAAACCTAGCACACAAGCAAACACTAAACATGAGTCAGGTCTATAAGCAATGAGATAGAGGAGAGAACCAATCATACCTCTATACCTATTTTAATCAATTTGTTTACCTGATTCATATTTGTCTAGCTTGATGGTTGTACTTATTCGTGTCTTTACTACTTTGCATTTATCCATGCCAAATCTCTTAAATAGATTATTTGTGTACTTGGCTTGGTTAATGAAGATGCCCACTTTGGTTTGCTTGATTTGTAGACCAATGAAGAACTTGAGCTCACCCATCATGCTTATCTCAAATTCCCTAGTCATATACTAAGCAAAATATTCATAAAGAGATTTATTAGTAGCATCAAATATAATATCATCAATATATATTTGTACAATTAGTATCTTTGTTGTGCTTTTCGACAAATAAAATTCTATCAACCTTGTTTTTTCAAAATCATTTTATAGAAGAAATGAACTAAGCCTTTCATATCAAGCTTTTAGAGCTTGTTTTAAACCATATAAGGCTTTAGTTAATTTGAAAGTGTGATTTCAAAAAATATGAGATTCAAAACCAGAAGTTATTCAACATAAACTTCCTCCTCAATGTGACCATTCAAAAATATACTCTTAACATCCATTTGAAAAAAGTTTAAAATTGATGTGATATGTATATGCTAAAAGAATCCTAATGGCCTATAATCTTACTACGAGGCATAGGTTTCATCATTGTCAATGCCTTCCTCTTAGTTCTAACTCTTTGCAACTAATCTAGCTTTATTCCTAGTAATAAAAATCTACTCATCTAACTTATTCCTAAACACCCATTTGTATCCCAAAGCATGATGTTCCTTAGGACTAGGGATAAGTTCCCATACTTTATTGCTCTCAAATTGGTTGAGTTCCTCTTACATAGCAATCACCTAACTCTCATCTTCAAAAGCCTCATCAACATATTTTGGGATCAAATTGATAAACAAATATCTACTGCATGAAGTTAAGATCTAGTACATACTCTTTCAGATTTCTTACTAATGATTAGATCCTTCGGGTGATATTTAGAAAATCTCCAATCCTTAGGAATATCTTAAGTTGGGTTTTCTACTTATTATGGCTGAGATTCCTCAATTTCTTGTAGTGACTTATTATCTTCAAGATCAATCACCAATTCTTTTGGAGTTGAATCTAGCTCTAATTTTTCAAAGTTACGTGTTAGATTATCAACAAAATAACCTTTCACAATATAAAGTTTACTAGATTCATTAAACACAAGGTTCATTAACGCTTGATCAACTGCAATACTTTTGTTGAATACCTTATATGCTCTACTAGAGGTGGAGTATCCTAAGAAAACACCTTCATTTGTCTTAGAAGCAAAATTTCCAAGGTTATTCTTTGTATTTAGAATATAGCATTCGTACCCAAAGACTCTAAGGTATGAAATATTAAATTTTCTACCATTCCAAAGCTCATAAGAAGTTTTTTTGAGAATAGGTATTTCAAAAACATGATAAGCAATATAGCAAGAAGTATTGATGGCTTCAGCCTAAAAGTAATTAGGCAAAAAATACTCAGTAACCATAGTTTTAGCCATCTCTACTAATGTCCTATTTTTTCTATCTACAACATCATTCTATTATGGTGTTCTAGGAGTAGAAAAATTATGAGAAATCTCATTCCCTAAGCAATTTGTTTTAAAAATTCATTTTGAAATTCCATTCCATCATCACTTCTTATAGAAGAAATAACATAACATTTTTCATCTTGAACTCTGTTTGCAAAAATTTTGAAAGCATTAAAGTGTAATTCTTATGAGCTAAAAAAGATTCCTAAGTAAACCTAAAGTAATCATCAACTAGGATGAATGCATAATGTTTCCTACCTATACTAGGTAGGTCTAATTAAGTCCATATGGATGAGTTAAAGAGGTCTAGTGGTACTTAGAACATTTTTTTCTTTGAAGAAAGTTTGATGTTGTTTCCCCATATGGCAAGGTCCACATGTCTTGTCCTTAGAGAATTTTAGCTTGGGAAGACCTTCCATTAACTTTCCTTTAGATAGGCTTTATAGGAGCTCCATGCTAGCATGACCAAGTCTTCTATGTCAAAGCCAAGTTTCATTGCTAAGAGACATAAGACATTTAAAGGATTGGTTAGCCAAATTATATAAGTCAATTAAGTAGGTATTACCTCTCCTTTCACCTTTAAAGATTACCTTCTTATTCACTAAGAATGCCAAAGGTGATTTTATTACCTTTATCATAATTGACTTTAATTTAACAAAATATGTTGTAAACCATCAACTTAAAGAACATTGTTAATAAGTGAACAACCACTCTTACCAATTGTTCCAATGCTAATTACCTTACCTTTGGCATTATTCACAAAAATGACATTGCCACATTCCTTATATTTTATGGCTATAAATAGCTTTTTGTTGCCCATCATGTGCTTTGAGCACCTACTATCCATATGCCAATCATTGTCTCTATTGGTAGATGTCATACATTCCTACACAACAAAAACAAATCACTTTTATCTGGGTACCCAAACATACTTGGGTCCTTAAGAGTTAGCCTTGAATTGTCCTCTAATTTGAGGTGAGCCTTCCTAATATAGCATAAAATGTTTATATGAACAAACTTCATACAGTAGTGATATTAGAGCATAAACTTGTAAGTCTTTCTCCTTGTGAGAGAGTGTGAGCATGTGCACGAATGATTAGAATGTAAGAGAATTTGTTATGTGTCTTTGGGTAAGCATGCTTCTTAGTGTAGATGAACACATGATTAGCCTTTTTAGACTTAGGCTTTGAGCCTTGAAGTGCCTTCCCCTTGCCCTTGGGCATAGGTGGTTTAGTGCTAGGAGCACTCTTCCTCCTAATTACCTTAATACTAGATGTTTAAAGTGTTGATGCTCTAATGAATGTTGTGAGAAAGGTGTAGATGAAAAGGCTCAATTGAAGCCCATACCATGTATTGCTAAGAGAGGTCTTTAAGATGCAATTAGTGTATCTAAACCTTCATTTCCCTTATGAAACTTAGAAATAAATTTTTAAGCTCAATTACCTGTCCTTTTAAGGAATCATTTTCCTTTCTCAAGTAATTTAAAGAAGATGAAGACTTAGTAAGACTCTCAATAGACTTTTTAAGTTATTCATTTGAAGTTCTTAACTCACTTACAAGTTCATTTAATAAGTTAAACTCATTTTCTAGTTTTAAGCATTTATTTTTGTAAGTTTTCACTTGTGACTTATACTTGTCATATCTCAAAGTAAGACCTTTAAGGAGCTCGTCATCTACGTCATCATATGCATCACAATTATCACTAAAGTAAGGTGAAGAACTTGCCTCATTAGAAGAGTCCTTTTATTCCATAAAATAGAGATTTGCCACTTTTCATCATCTTTATCCCCCTCACTAAAGCTGTCATCCCAAGTGTCTTTAAAACTTTTCTTATTTTCCTTGTCCCCTTTATACTTCTTCTTTTCCTTATCTTTTTTTTAAGGCCAGCTAATGATAAGAAGTTTGCCTATGAGAACATTTATTGGCACTTTTCCAATTTTTAGATTTAACTCTTGAATACTGCACACCATTACACCAAACTTTTCAAGAGTTAATTATTTGAGTATTTTAGTGTTTACCTCAAGATTGGTGAGTACTTTTTCGAATTTCTTATTATTTGTGATGATGGATAAGAGTCTATTTGCCATGTTGGTCATGATTTCATTATCTTTCATCATGAATAACTCCTATTCTATCACATACATCTATAACCTGATAGACTTCACCAAGGTTTTGCCTTTATGATAATTCTCCAATGTCTTCCAAATTTTATGGGCAGTGAGGTAGTATTGTACTCTTCCAATCTCCTCTCTTGATAAGGAGCTAAGAACAATTTCCATTCCCTTTTGCTCCTTCCATTTGATCTTTTGTGAGCTTCCACCTATTCTTCCCTTAGGATTAGTTATTCACTTCTGTCAACCACTTTGGTAAGAGGCTTCCATTTTTTTGTAATTATATGTTAAAGATATACTATATCGCTGTCCAAATATATTTGCATTCTATACTTCTAATGCATATAGTTGGATCCATCAAAGTATGGCATAAGATGGGAATGGATTCCTTCTTATGCCATTTACCTTTGCTCACACATTTAAGGGTTTTAATGAGACTTTCTCTAATACCACTTGTTGGCCCTTGACCAAGAAGGAGGGTTGAATTGGTGGAAAATTTTAAAAATTATATGAAAGGTATTGAAAGATGAAAATAGAAGAAGTAGGAGAAGAGTTAGAGACACCATGTTTTATAGTGGTACGGGTGTTAACAAACCTTATATCCCCTCCACAATTCTTCGCAATTGGGTATTGTACTAATATTAAATGGTATTTCAAAGCTCACACCAAACTTTTGCACTTTGTGTTTTATGGCTCACATACGAACTTACAACTTGTGTTTCAAGGATAACACAAAAACCTCTTAAGTGTTTTCCTAAAGGCTCACACTCTACCTATACAAGAGTTATACAACTAGGCTAACTCTCAAACCTAATAACAATGGTATTTAATGCTCACATCCAATAATACCAACTCACATATAATAATTAAAGGTTGAGAAATAACATTGCAAGAGTATGGCTATATTTAATACTATTTTCTTGCATTCATGTATGTTTGGAGTATTTATAAGTAATAACCACCATAGAGACGTTACAAATAAAGTAGGTCTAAATCTTCAAGTTATGCTAGGCAGATATTGCGTTAAATGCATGTCAGACTAAGTTCATGATCATCACTGGACTTTCATGGCCTTGATTTTTCTTCTTGCATTAAAATTACTAAAATCATGGTAGAGAACCATGTTTGTATCCAATAGTTAGTCCACATGGCATGTTACCATTGGTCTTCCAAGAAAAATAGTCGTTATGTTCTTTGAGCTAGACAAAAGTCGCGGTCACGAATTATTTTTCTTTATGATATGATAATCATTGTGAGTCCTTCTGTTTGACAAAGGAATGTAGCTCCATCAAATCATGGTCTTGACCACTATGCCACACTCATGAATTTTTATAAGCTAATAGCTTTCTAAGACACTTGATAGGATCTGGTTATATACTTGATTCCATATAGGCAAATCCAAAAGTTGTGGTCACGAAAATGGATGCAACTCCTATCGCAAATCCATCTTCCTTATCTACTTCCATTCCTATTATAAGATAGTGATTGCAATTTTGAAGTTAGCTACTGCAAATTAGAAGGCCTTTTATAATACTTAAAATTTAGACTTCCATTCAACTTGTAATGCAAACTTACCTAAAAATCTGTAAAATCAACACTTAAAATTGATGTTAGAACATATCAATCTATATTATCAAGATCATAAAAGAGTTTTAACTAAAGTATGACTAATCTAATCCAATACACTATTTATGAAAATCTTTATTTTGTTTTTTTAGTCACCATAATCATCACTTTTAAAGAATGGAGGCTTGTTTATTGGTTTTTATTCTTCTCAACCTGCCTTTTGATTTTTGATCTTTACACTGTGTCATCTCCTTTAGATCACATTAGAGAGTTTCCCTACTAAATAACCTATAAATGATATTCAAACCTTTACACTAAAGTGAATTTAATGGGCACCATTCAAAACACTTGACCAAATAGATTTCAAGTACTATTCAAGCCTACCCAAGATATTTTATAAGTACCATCTTAAACCTTTTACAATAATCTCTTAGGGATTATCAACCTAACATAGGGATGATCCTCACATGGAAAAGATATAAATATTGCTTAAGGGAGAACCACTCACTAAGTTGTTCTCAAGTTGCTCTTAACCTTCACACTAAAGTGAATTTAATGGGCACCATTCAATAGACTTGACCAAATAGTTTTCAAGGACTATTCAAGCCTACCTAAGATATTTTATAGGTACTATCTTAAACCTTTTATAATAATCTCTTAGACGTTATCTACCTAACATAAGGATGATCCCCACATTCAAAGATATAAATATTGCTTAAGGGAGAATCACTCATTAAGTTGCTCTCCAGCTACCAAAATATAAGTTCAAATACTTCAAATGTATGCTTAACAAAGAAAAGATGAAGACAAAGATAATATGATTACTTTAAGCTTTTAGACTTTTTACAAATAATTTTTCAAATTTAATTGAAATGGAGGAGAATTCCCTTTCTATATTCCAAATGAGTAAAACTATTCAGTACTCATAAAAGCCACTTTTTAAGGCTTTAGACAAATTAGCCATCTAATTATGAATGTTTTATTCACCTTTATTAAACACACTCAGTTTTTTGCAAAAATATGAGCACTCAAACTACTTCTTGATTGAAAGGGGCTGTTCCATTTTACGGATGTCATTCTATACGTGGACTTTAACTAAATTTGAAATTTTCTAGCCTGAATAGGGTTACTCCTTAACTTTGACTTTTTATATAAGGAAAGTACATGTTTAACGTGTTGTTCCTCTTAGTTGTTCCAATAATCATAAATCATTCACTTTTACGTCTTAAAAGGTTCAAATTTGTTCACAAATAATGGGGCTATGCAAGTAGGTTGTCCATGAGACTTCAAGTTGTTTAATCTTTTTTTTTGAAAATTTTAATTTCCTTTTTAATTAATGGGGTAATTTTCTTTCTCTCAGGTTTTTCCATCTTTCTTTCTAAAAACTTTTAGTTTTCTTTCTTATTAATAAGGTAATTCACTTTGGTTGTTCTATGACTCCATAGGTTATTCAATGAGAGGTTGGAGACTTCATCTATCAATGAAGATGCATAAGTGTATTCATTTGGGCTATTCATCACTTAGGTAGATTGTTTAACCTTTATGTGAGAAATTTTATAAATTTTTTATTAGTAAATAGGCCTATTGTAAAATGCTTTGGCCATTCTAATTCTTTAATAACAATCCTCTATGTTATATAGGTTATTCCATTAGGTTATGCAAAGGCAATTAGTCTTCCACATGATTTTTCTCAAATTTTATTTTTAGTGAACTAGACCGTTCCAAGTTGCATAGGGTTGTTCTATAGGCCCTTGTCCACCAAGAAGAAGGGGTTGGATTGGTGGGAAATTTTAAATTTTAAAGAAAAGGTTTGTTAAGCAAGAAATAGAAGGAATAAAATAAGAATAGAACATATAAGGTTTTAAAGTGGTTCGGGTATTAACCAGCCCTACATCCACTCTACTCCTTACTTATTCTAAATGGGTGTTTTGTTAATCTTCAATAGTGTTTTAAAGCTCACACCTAAATTTACAACTTGTGTTTTTATAAGGCTCACACACAACCTTACTATTGTTTCACAAAGCTAACACTCAACCTATACAATAGTCTTCTAAGGCTCACTATAAACACTAAAAAAGAGTTTTCTATTACAAAGGCTCACTCTTAAACCCAAACCCACTAGTGTTTAATGCTCACACCAAACAACAATAACACATTTATAAGAAATTGAAAGCTTAAAGTTTGATAAATAAAATTAAAAGAGTTTTGCTATAATGAATGTTATTCTTTTGCATTCAAGTCCATTTAGCGGTGTATTGATATGCTACAACCATTAAATAAATGTTACAAACAAAACTATTTCCAAATCTCTAATCTATGCTAGGCAAATCCTGCATTAATTATTTGTTAGATGAAATTCACGGTCGAGACTTTCATTCACGATCGCGAGATTCACATAATCCCATTTATATCTAACGACTAGTCCACATGTCAATAAGCCATTGGTTTTTGAAGAAAAATAGTTGTTGCATTTCTTTACTAGTAGTGAAAGTCGTGGTGTATATTTTCCTCTTTGAACATAATTCTCATCGCAAAATCATATGGTTGAATGGAAAAGTTACTTCACCAAATTTGTGGTCATTATAATACTTTTGCTAATGCTAAATTTGATCCTCCAATAGTTATTTGAGGCACCTTGCATGATCCGGTTGAAGATTTGGTTTCCTCCAAGTGAATATGAAAGTAGCGGTCATGACTATGGACGCGACATGCATGAAAACATCATTTTGTATAAGATTCATTTACCTCTTTTGAAGGATAGGGGTCGCAAGCTTCTACTTCATGACCTTTTAATCTTTGAGATAAAGGCTTTCATTCAACTTCCAAAGTGATCCGGGCTAAATATTGGTAAGATCAATGCTTGAAATTGACATGAAAACCTTTCAATCTATATTGTCAATATCAAAATAGAGTTTTGACTTAGGCTTAACTAACTTAGTCCAATAATATCCCTCTTTTTTATTTTGACAACTTAGATTGAATTTTTAAATGATAAAGTATGCATAAGTGTATTATAGATTGAATTTGAAAGAGATAAAGTATGCATAAGTGTATTATAGATTGAATTTATAAGAGATAAAGTATGCATAAGGGTATTATAGATTGAATTTATGGTTAAATTGAAATGTTACATGTTGCCCCTCGATTTTTACTTGCCCTAAACTAATGATATGTAGTCTCTCCCCCTTTGTCAAAATTGAAAAGAGAGAATTAAGTGCAATGAAAAGCAATAAGAGTATCACAATTATAAGAGAGAACATCATTCACAAATCACATGAGGATTGATCAATCATAGAAAAAAACATATAGTTTAAACTTTCATTATAAGAAAAAGATACATAATAGAATCAAACATATAATTGTGTTTGATCATACACTTTGGCCAAAATTAAAACATAAAAATTTAAAATAAGAAATCAAGCTTAAGGGTAAACAAAAAGGTAGGAGATATCATCAACATGATCATCACTATCTTTAATGAATTATTCTTCTCCTTCTTAAGCTTCATCTTCTTCTTCCTTGTGGCCTACTTCTTCTTCTTCTTCAGTGTCTTCCCATTCTTCAAAGTGAGGAAGATGACACAGAGTAGCACTAACCTTCTCTTAAGATCAACCAAGTCACTATGAAGATGAGAGAGAAGAAGAGACATTTTATTGATCATTCTCATCACCTTGTCAAGTTTCTTATTGGTGGAAGAGACAGAGAGATGAAAGAAGGCTTAGTTTTTGGCTTTTCTTTGGGCTTTCTAGAAGGAATACGTTCATAAGGGACTTCCTCAATCACTAGCCTTTTTCTTTTAAAGGCATGAGTTGTCTCTTATTTTTTTACCCTATATGAACCCAAGGTATAGGCATAAGTGTCAGGATGAATAGCCTTGGCACTAATCAAATAGGTTAGATCAAGGAAGTTTTAGAATGGGAGATACCTTTTTATGAAGAATTTCTCATTCTCATCATTTAGAGCCCCCATAAACCTATAAAGGGATATGACATGAGAGAGAAGAAGAAATTAGCTTTTGGGTTTGGTGCTTTTGTGGATCAATTGATCCACAAGGTGTCTCCCAATTTGAATGGGTTTCTTTTTGGTGAGGCATAAGAGAAAAGCTAGGTCTTTTTTAGAGACTTTTTATTCCCATCACCCTTAACATTGATGAAAAATGTAATGATTTTGCGGAGGAGCAAATTGGTTAGGGTTTTAATGTGTTTGTCTAGTGAAGTTCTAGTATCATGTTTGGTTTCTATTGAAATTTCAAACCATAACTTAAAATAGATTATGTCAAGAGAAAATATAATGAAAGGAACATTATCTTTGGTTTGAAAAGTAAAAAGGGAGGAAAATTGGCAAAGATGATGAAGTAGGGATCCCTAAAAGCCTTGAAAATAAGGCCATACACACTTGCCTTAGATTATGCCATTTTACTAAGAGTAACAGTGCCTATGAATTCTTAAACTATTTCTTCATAAGTCAGTTCTTCTCAAAAGATGAATTCATTCCAACCAAGGTTGGAGAGAAATGCTTGAATTTCTCCCCTGATGCTTAAAGTTTCAAGAAGAAAGGTGAAAGGTATCTTGTCTGGTTGGATGATATTTTTGGTGTTGGACTTATATCTCTCATTCTCTTCTTTAGTGATCCCCTTCATGAATGAAGAGGAGGAGGATCTTGAGGTTGGGCAACACCCTTCCCCTTTTCTACTCTAGTGAACTCCTTTGGTGCCATGAGACTAGAGAAAAAGAAAATATAGGTTATAGTTTAAAAAGAGATAAGATAAGAGGTACGAGGAAGAAAATGATAAAAGTGGAATAAGGGGTTATGAAAGAGGCTTGAATAGGCAGATAATGTGAGGAAAATGGTTGTAAAATGGTAAAAAAGCATTAAATGAAGAGCATACACCATTTAAATGTCAAATTAATCAATGCCAAATAGTTACAAAAAATCGTGGTCATTATATATCTATCACAACCTCTAATTATGAAAATTTTGAGTAATAGTCAAGAATTCCTTATAAAGGAGCAAAGTTAATGGTCTATAGATTTGAAATCTGAAAAATTTTTATATCGACTATCATAGATCATGACAACGAATTTGACAAATGCCAAAATATAGAAGCACACATGTAATTAGTGACCACAAACTTTGAATCCTAGTTACAAATTACAAGTCATCTTTGAAAAATCATGACAGAAACATTGGGCCAAACTTAAAGTGATCAATATGATATTATGATGATTAATTCAAGCAATTTGGCATTGAAAAGTATAATTGCATAATTGCACATCTACAAATTCAACATAACACATTAACATGCAATCACTAATCGTATTAAACAATGAACTAACATTGACAACCATAGTGAAATGCATAAGGTAAGAACAATTTTCACCCTATGGAACTCTAGCATCCTTAGTTCCCTCTTGATAAAGTTCATTCTTTCTTCATTTAGGAGTTTAGTGAAAATATCCACAAGTTGGTGATTGGTGTCAATAAATTCTAACACCACATTACCATTTTGGATATGATCTCTTAGAAAATGATGTCTACTATCAATATGATTTCTTCTTGAATGTTGGATGGAATTCTTAGAAATATTTATTCCACTTGTATTGTCACATTTGATGGGAATGTAATTAGCATCTTTGCTACAATCCATGAGTTGTTGTTTCATCCAAAGAACTTGGTCCATATAGTCCACTTTAGTAGTGGATAAGGCAACCAAAACTTGCTTTTTGCTAAAGTAAGAGACCTAACATTCACCTATGAATTTGTAAGTTTTGGAAGTGCTCTTCCTATCCATTAAACTATTGGCATAATTTGCATTCAAATGTCCAAGAAGACTAAAAGATGAATTTTTATGATACTGAAGTCCTAAATGTAATGCGATATGTAAATACTTGATAATTCTTTTTATGGCTTTTGTATGAGATTCCTTAGGAGAAGATTGAAATCTAGCATATAAGCAAACATTGAACATGATGTCGGGTCTATATGTGGTAAGACAGAGGAGCGAACCAATCACACCTCTATACTTCTTTTCATCAATAGGTTTGCTCGATTTGTCTTTGTCTAGCTGGATAGTTGCAGCCATTGGAGTCTTTGCTACTTTGCATCCATCCATGCCAAACCTTTTGAGTAGATCCTTAGTGTACTTAGCTTCGTTCAAGAAGATGCCCTTTTTGGTTTGCTTGATTTGTAGACTAAGGAAGAACTTAAGCTTAACCATTATGCTCATCTCAAATTCCCTAGTCATACACTTAGCAAAATCTTCATAAAGAGATTTATTAGTAGTACCAAACATAATGTCATCAACGTATATTTGTATAATGAGTGTATCTTTGTTGTGCCTTTTCATAAACAAAAATAGTATCAAACTTGCCTTTTTCAAAATCATTTTGTAAAAGAAATTAAATATGCCTTTCATACAAGGCTCTTGAAGCTTGTTTTAAACCATATAAGGCCTTAGTTAATTTGAAAATATGATTTAGAAAAACATGAGACTCAGAATCCATAGGTTGTTCAACATAAACTTTCTCCTCATTAAAACCATTTAGAAAAGAACTCTTCACATCCATTTGAAAAAGTTTAAAATCCATATGAAATGTAAATGCTAAAAGAATCCTAATGGTCTCTATATTGCTACAGGGGCAAAGTTTTCATCATAATCAATGTCTTCCTTTTAGTTGTAACCTTTTGCGACCAATCTAGTTTTGCTCGTCGTAACAAACCTTATGCATCTAATTTATTCGTAAACACCCATTTGCATCCCACAACTAGGTCTTCCTTAGGTCAAGGAATAAGTTCCTAAACTTTGTTTCTCTTAAGTTAGTTATGTTCCTCTTATATAATAATCACCCAACTCTCATCATCAAACACCTTATCAAGAGATTTTGGCTTAATTTGAGAAACAAATGTAAGATTATTATCTAAATAATGTAATTGAGATATAGTACTTACTTCGTTGGATGTCTCACTAATGATAAGATCTCTTAAGTGGTTCTTGAAGTATCTTTAACCCTTAGGTGGTTCTTGAGCTTGGTTTTGCTCTTGTTATGGTTAAGGTTCTTCAACTTCTTGTGATGGCTTATTGTCTTCAAGATTAATCATAATTTTCTTTGGCTTGAATCAAGCTTTAACTTCTCAAAGTCACCTATAAGATTATCAACAAGAGAACCTTTCCCAAGATCAAGTTTCCTAGAATCATCAAATACAATATTCATAGACTCTTTAACCACCATAGACTTTTTGTTGGACTTATATTAATGGCTTCAGCCTAAAAGTAATTTGGTAAGGAATACTCATTAAGCATGGTTCTAGCCATCTTTACAAATGTTTAATTTTTCCTTTCTAGAACACCATTATGTTGTGGTGTTCTATGAATAGAAAAGTTATGAGAAATCTCATTCTCCAAGTAATAATTTTCTAAAGATTCATTTTCAAATTCCTTTCCATGGTCGCTCCAAATAGAAGAAATATCATTTTTTCATTTGAACTCTTTTAGCAAAACTTTTGAAAGCATCAAAAGTGTCATTCTTATGAGCAAGAAAGGATACCAAAGTAAACCTATAGTAGTCATCAACTGGGACAACTGCACCTAGAGTAGTCATCAACTAAGACAAATGCATAATGTTTTCCAATAAGACTAGCACTTATAATTGGTCCACCTAAGTCCATATGAATGATTTGAAGAGATCTAGAAATATTTATAACATTTTTTTTCGCTTTGAATGATGTTTAGTCTTGCTTCTCCATTTGGCTAGGTGCACATGTATTGTCTTTATGAACTTAAGCTTTAGTAGACCCTCTACTAGCTCTTTTTTTTATAAACATTGTAGAAGCTTCATGCTAGCATGTATAAGTCATCTATGCAAATGCTAAGATCAGTGCTAATAAAGACAAGACACTTAAAGGATTAGTTAGCCAAATTGTCTAAGTTAATTAAGTAGGTCTTGTCTCTCCTTTTACCCTTAAAGACTACTTTTTTATCCACCAAGGTGGTAACTCGACATTCTCTAAGGTAAAAGTTGACTTATTACCTCTGTCACATAACTGACTTATACTCAATAAATTATGTTTTAATCCTTCAACTAAAAGAACATTATCAATAAGGGAGCAACCTTTCTTACCAATAATTGTAATGTCAATTACCTTAACCTTAACATTATTTATAAATGTAACATTACCACTAACTTTTTCTTTAAAGGTTATGAATAACTTCTTATTTTCAGTCATGTGCTTTAAAGCACCCACTATCCATATGCCAATCATTATCTTCTTTGGCAATTTCCAAACAATATGATAACATAAAAACAATTTACCTTTGTTTAGGTACCATTGGATTCTTAGGGATTAGGCTTCAAAAGGTCCTTTGGTGTCCCTTCATATTGTAGCACTAGACATTAATATATCCATACCTTATGCAATAGTGACATTGGAGTTTATACTTATAAGTCTTTCTCCTTTGCACAACCTTGGTATGAGTGGGAGGCCTTCTCACACTTTGTTTTTCAGAATGCATGTAAGTGTATGCCTCTTGGTATAGATGTTTGCATGATTTGCTCTTTGAAACTTAGCTTTTAAGCCTCTATGAGCCTTTCCTTTGCCTTTTGGCATAAGTGGCCTAGTGCTAGGATCACTTTTCTCCCCAACGACTTCAATATTAAAAGTTTAAGGTATATATGCTCTAGGGAATGTAGGAGGAAAAGATGTAGATGATGAGGCTCCATTAAAGCCTAAACCATATCTCACTAAGTGTGATCTTTGAGATAGAATTAGAGTATCTAAAGCTTCTTTCCTTTTGTGAAATCTTAAGATGGAATTCCTAAGAACAATAACTTCACCTTTTGAACAATCATTTTCTTTTCTCAAAGATTTAAAAAAGGATGATCATTTATAAGGGTTTTCTAAGGATTTTTTTAGTTCTTCATTAGAAGACCTCAAGTCATTTACAATATCATTTAAGTTTTTAAAATCATCCTCAAGTTTTGAACATTTTTTCTTATATGTTTTCATTTGAGATTTGTATTTTTCACTTCTCAAGGTTAAAGCTTCGAGAAGCTCATCGTCAACATCATTTAAGTCCTCATAATCATGATAAGAATGAGAAGAAGTACTTATCTCATTAGAGGAGTCCACTTAAGCCATAAAGAATAGGTTGGCAACTTCTTCATTTTATCTTCTTCACTTGAGTTATCATCCCACATAACATTGAAGCATTTCTTATTCTCCTTGTCCCACTTTTTCTTCTTCTTGAACTTAGGGCAATTGAATTTTATGTAACATTGTTTTCCACATTCATAACAAGTAACTTCATTCTTTTTGTCTTTGAAGTTAATAGATTCTCTTTTGAAGTTCCTCTTATCTTTCCTTCTATTTATGAGCTCCTTGGTCTTTCTTAAGAGCATGGCTAGTTCCTCTTCCTCCTTCTCACTCTTTTCACTATCACTAAAGGTAGCTTTAACCTTTTTATCTTTGGTTAAGGATTTGAGAGAAAACATCTTCTTTTCAGCCTTTTCATTTTTGTTTCCCTGCCTTTTTATTTTCTTTATCTCCTCATCCTTCTTCAAGGCCACCTCATGAATGAATAGCTTGCTAATAAGGACATCCATTTGCACCTTTCCAATCTCTAGATTAGATTATTGAATGTTACAAACTCTAGCACCAAAATTCTCAAAAGGAAGAGATTTAAGAATTTTAGTGTTTGCCTCATGGTTGGTGAAAATTCTTCCAAATTTCATCATGTTTATGATAAAAGAGATGAGTCTATTTGTCATGTCTGTGATGCTTCCATTGTTTTTCATCATAACAAGCTTCCACTATATCACATACTTTTCCAACCTACTTGATTTTACTTATGTAATGTCTTCATGATAGTTCTCAAATGCCTTCAATATCCTATAGGTGGTTAGGCAATATTGCATTCTACCAATCTTCTTTCTTGATAAGAAGCTAAAAAGAATGGCCATTACCTTTTTATTCTTCCCATTCGATTTTTAATGTGTTTACACATTCTTCCCTTGTGATTAGTTCTTCACTACCATCATCCACTTTGGTTAGAGGCTTCCATTCTTTTGCTACAATTCCCATAAATCCACCACATCACTATCCAAATGGATCTCCATTTTATACTTCGAATAAGTATAGTTAGTTTTAGATTCCTTCTTATGCCATGATATTTTCTCACTTATTTAAGGCTTTGTTTAATACTAGGCTTTGATACCACTTATAGGCCCTTGTGTATCAAAAAGGGGAGTTGAATTGATGGGAATTTTTAAATTTTAGAAGGATGGGTTGTTAAGCAAAAAATAGAAGGAATAAAAAAAGAATAAACACATAAGATTTTATAGTGGTTTGGGTATTAACCAACCCTACATCCAATTAGGTGTTTCACTAATCTTCAATGGTGTTTTAAAGCTCACACTTAAATTTACAACTTGTGTTTTTACAAGGCTCACACATAATCTCACTAATGTTTCACAAGGTTAACACTCAACCTACACATCTAAAGGCTCACTCTAAACCCTAAACAAGAGTTTTCTATTACAAAGTCTCACTCTTAAACCCAAACCCAAACCCACTGGTGTTTAATGCTCACATCAAACAACAACACAATTATAAGAAATTGAAAGCTTAAAGGTTGAGAAATAAATTGCAAGAGTTTTGTTATAATAACTATTATTCTCTTACATTCAAGTCCATTTGGTGGTGTATTTATAGGCTTCAACCACCAAAGAGATGTTACAAACAAATCTATTTCCAAATCTTCAAAGTATGTTAGGCAAATCTTGTATTTATTATTTGTCAGATGAAATTCACAGTTGAGACCTTCATTCACAGTTGTGAGATTGGCATAACCCCATTTATTGCTAATGAATAGTCAACGTGGTATCAAACCATTAGTTCTTTAAGAAAAAATTATTTGCATTTCTTAAGAAATAGTTAAAGTCGCGGTCTCTATTTTCCTCTTTGGATGTGATTCTTACTACGAAATCGTTTGCTTGAATGGAGAAGTTGCTTCAACAAAGTCACGCTTGCTATAATGCTTTCATTACCACTAAATTTGATCTTCCAATGGTTCTTTAGGGCACCTGACATAATCTAGTTGAAGATTTGGTTCCTTCCAAGTGAATGCAAAAGTTGTGGTCACAACTATGGACGTGACATACACCGTAAAATCATATGTAGAAGATTCATTCAACTCTTTTGAACAATAAGGATCGCGAGCTTCTACTTTATGACCATGAATTAGAGTCCAAATTTCAATCTTTAAGATATAGTCTTCCATTCAACTTTCAAAGCGATATTAGCCAAATATTTGTAAGATTAATACTTGAAATTGACATTAGAACCATTTAATTTATATTGTCCAAATCAAAAGAAAGTTTTTACTTAGGCTTGACTAACTTAGTACAATATGTTCCACTCAATAACATCGACAATAAACTTAGAGGTCATACCTTTACTTATTTTAATGAGTTTCCTCATATTCTTTTACAATTTGGAGGCCTAGATACATTAATGAACAGTTGTAACATAGATTAACACTTAACCTATGTTTGCAATCATCAAAACTAAGAACTAAAGAACATAAGTTTCAATAAGATCTCAAGCTACGAAAGGGTGCAAGAAGGTAATATTTGAGCTTGGTGGTTGGGTTTGGGTTCATATGAGGAAAAAGAGGTTTTGCTAACCAAAGGCATTCCAAGCTACTACTAAAAGGAAATGATCCTTGCCAAGTTCTTGCAAGGATTAATAATAATGCTTACAAAGTGGATCTCCCTAATGAGTATAACGTAAGAGCTACATAGAATGTTTATGATATTTCTTTTTATGATGTAGGTGAATATCCAAGCATGAATCCTTTTGAAGAGTAAGGAAATAATGAGAATCATAATAGAGATTCCATAAAAGCTTTAAGAGATTCTTTGCATATTAATAAAGGTCATATCACTAAGGCTAAAGTTAAAAAGATGAGAAAAGCACTCAATAGGTATATTTAAGAGATATGGGCTTTAATATAATCAAAGGAAGGAGATCATAAAGAAATGAGCTTAGACCAAGAATTAAAGCTCATACATATTATCCATGCAAATGGGCTGCCTTAAGAATAAAAGATGGAGATCATGGGATCAATTTAATCAATACATTTTATTCTTCATCTTTACTAAGGAATATGTCTTCAACAAATGAAAAGTCCAACTCTGGTGGCTTCATTATCTTAGCATTATAGGCCACACATGTTGGCACATCTCCTTATTAGTAAAATCTTAAGGTTCAATTTCTCTCTCCTTATAATTTAATACACCTTTTTCTAGTTCAACCTTCTCTTTAATCATTTTCTTTACTTGCTCTAGTTCTATATTTTGCTCTTTCAATGAATTTGAGGTAGTATTTGCATTTGTTTGGAGTTGGAAATGGTCATTATACTTCTTTATTGCTTTGTCATAATCTTTTTTGCAAAGATTATATCCCTTTTAAGGCAAGGCTCTTTTTTTTTTTTTTTCTTTTGTAGCTTACATATTTTATTTTCACTTCCCTATATTTCTTTTACATGATTGTAAGAAGGGCCTTTATATGTTATTCTTTGCAAAAAGTTGTGTACTTTATTTCCCTCACTTCTTACGGATAACTCATGTATAATTACATTACCTTCATATTGAGGTTGGATGCTCGAGATACTATTTTGTTTGGAAAATGGCTTAGTCATTCTTCATCATTTACCAGCACACATAGTTTTGTCAATGTCTTACTCACTACATAATTGTCAAAAATGCAAGCCACTTTAAATTAATTTTGTAAGAACCCTTACATATTTAGACATTTAATGGGGTTTTTATGACATATAAAGAATTTATTATCTAATTAAGTATCAATTGGTTCCTATTTGGGCTCTCTTTCATAATGTTGACTCTAGTTTTTCTAGATGCTTAAGTTCATTAGTTGCCTCAAATACTATCTCCGTATCTTTTTTGACATAATGATATTACTACCTTTGTCTTCTTCGATAGCCCATTTCTTTGGAAATTTTACTTTCATATTTTGTGTAAAAAAAAAAAAGCTTATACTTCCACTTTTTATTGATATGGGGCAGTGGTTGAAGTACCTATAAGCATAAGATAATAGGAACTTCAAAACACAAGCCCAAAAATGAAAATCATCAAATACATTCCCCAAAGTACAATGGTTAACTACCAAAGGAAAAGAAATGAGACCTATGGACACCTTAGGAAAGCCTAAAACCAAGCCTACCACTAAGCCCAAGTCTAAAGTCAAGCCCAAAACCCAAACTTCTAGCTAGGATTAATGGGGTGTACAACCCACTATTAGGATGTAAAACCTTGCCTTTTAAAACTAGTCACCCCTTAAACCTTAAGGTTATATAGCCTTGAAATATGGATGTATAACCCAACCTTTGTTGTACATGCCACATGCAAACCCTAATTCTAGAAGATCCATCCCCTACTCTATGATTGGATATGAACATCCTACATATGAACAATTTTTTGCTCTAGTGTACCCATCTATCAACTATAAATACCTCCCTATTTAAAAAGGAGGGAGAGGCTTAGAAACCCTATTGTTACTTTGCTAAAATTTCTCCATATTTTTCTTTTATAATACAAACACTAAAACCTTAGTCCATTCCATCCATTTCTAAGGTAGAACAAGACCTAATATTTATACTCTTATGCATTCCCTAAGCATTTAAGAGGATGTAAATCATTTAGTGAGCTTTTGAAGGCAAGGAACATATAAACACATCGAGAGAATCCCCTATTCCCTCTATTCTTCTCTTTCTTTTTTCTTTCCCTTTATTTTGAAAGCCAAAAAATAGAGGGGTTATACAACCCACCTTCTAGGATGTATAACCCTCCTAATGGGCCCTACTGCCCAACTTCTCAAGGATAGTTTGCGAAAAATCTCTCTTTTCTCACTCGAATTTCTCCTTTATGAAGTAACTTTTTATGACATTTCATGGTTGCATTAGTAGAACTATATGAGGCTTAATGGCCAAGGACCCTAGTCATTTCAAAAATGGAATTTTAAATAGATTTTAAATGATTTTGAAAGTTCATTTTGTACTTATGTTCTATGCTCTTTAACATTTTGATTGGTATGTCTTAAGTTTCTATTTGAATCAAATTTGACAGTGACCAAGTGGGGAATGAAGGCTTCCTAAGACCTTAGGAATCTCATTATGGTTAAGATTACTTTCAAGAATATTATTATTTCGTTATGCCTTTTAATTTTCCATCCTTTTTAATTTGTATGTTAACCTTTTTTATGGTTAGTAGTGTATGTGTATGCCTAGCTCTTTTAGAGCAATAGGAAAGAAGATTTATCAACTCTAAGATCTCTTTTGTGATGAACATGCCTTAGGCCCCTTAAGCCCTCCAAGTGTTTTGCATTGCATATTTGCTATTCTTTGTATTTTTATGTTTGATGTTATATTGATACATATGTGATATTGGAATATGCTATTATCAACTTAGATGCATGCTTAGGTACATGACTATGAATATATGGTAAGATGATTAATGACTTTATTTGCTTTCTTGATTTCTTTTTATTTGTTATAATTACTAACTTATGCACTTTTTATCGCACAGGTGTTTATTTGGGTTAAATTATGGTTGAGGGGTTTAATGGCCATCTTTAATGTTAAAAATAATGATTTCGGATGTGATAAATGTATGGAAATGCATGATCACTTGATACCATGTCACATACCCCACCCCCCTCCCCATTCCCTTTTTGAGACAAGTGTGGATGTGATAAATGTATGGAAATGCATGATCACTCTATGTCATGTCACATGATCCCCACTCACTTTTTTATGGATGTATGAATGTGAATATTGATATGCATGTCACTCCTTTTGCTATTCTGCATGATCCTTATCCCCTTTAAGCTATTGACTTGGTTTATTTGATTTGATTGTGTTAGAGACATGTTTAAGGCAGTTAAATTGGACTAATTAAAATCTTAATTAAGATGTTAAAAAGTAAACCAAAGATTAGACCCTAATATTCTAGTGGTTTAGGGATGCCTAAACTTTTTCCCAACCCATAACCAATTTTTGAACTTGATATCTATTATCCCTTAGTGCCCTAGAAAGGGATGTTGAATAGGGAAACAACAAGCATTAAAAATTAAAACCAAGTGCAAAAAGAAAAATAATAAATACATAAGATTTATAGAGGTGCAGTATAATTGACCTACATCCTCTCCTCTAGTATCTCCACTAGAGCCTTTACTATCTTGATAAGTTAAGGTGTTATCAACAACCTTTACAAATGGTAAGTTTTTGGGCACTACCAAGCCTTTACAAGTGATAGATTCTCAAGCTCTATTAGCCTATTACAATTAGTTTCATAAATACTGCTTAACCTTAACCCAAAGTAGTTTCCATATACTACCTTAAACCTTCCATAAGTTATAGGTTTTCAGGTTTCTCAACCTAAGATTTCCTCAAAACAAATATAACAATTTAAGAAGGATTAAAAACTAGTTAACATAAGCAATAAAGTCACTTTAAGTATTCTCACAAGATAAGCTTGATGAGTTTAAGATTGTGAAGAGAATTTTTGAAAAGCTTATTCTTCAAACTTTGTTGTAAAGATAACTCTTGCAAGTTTTGAGTAATAAAATTCATTTGATTGTTAGATCACTATTTGTTCTCCCTTTTGATTGTGAATAGATTTCATAATAAAATACTCGCTTAATGGAATAGTTCTCTATATGCTTCTATTAAGGGCAAGTCCTTTTATATCATGAATAAAGAACTAGACGATAGAAAAGAAGGTGTCACTTCACATTACATTTGTAGGCTTTCAATGCTCGTTGAGTATTCTCCACACTCATTGCTAAGGTATCAACGCTCATTGATTTCATGCAAATGAGTAGTTATCAAGCAAAATACACCTTCAATGATCATTAGCTCTAACAAAATACTTATTGGGACTAGTTGTTAGAGATAAACTGACTGAAGGCACCTCTTTTGACTTTTACATTTGTTTAATTCACTATCACTTAAATGACCATTGGATAAAAATAATGGTCATTACTTTTAAACTTCAATGATTATTGGAGCAAGATCAATGCTTGTTATTGTTTCCCAAAATGCATGAACATGATGCTCTATCTTACAAGGTCTACATAAGTCCTTCAATGACTATTGGAAAATTCTCAATGCCCATTTGATGTTCTCGATGCCTATTGAGATATTAAGTGTGCCTCATTAGGGGGGTCTAAAGCCTTTAACATAGTCTAAAGAGCTTTTTCAATGCTCGTTGTGAAGGACCAATGCCCATTTTTAATTCTAGAGAGTTTTGCTCAATCTAAAGCACTTTGTCCAACACCTATTGCAAAAATGCAGCATCTGCTGTGAAGGTAAGACCAACGCTTGTTGCAAGGTTCAATATGCATAGTCATGTTAGAGCAATTCTCTAATACCTATTAGGAATATGGTAATACCTACTGAGAAGTCTAGAACGTTATGTTCAAGATGGAGTGTTTCTTCATTGTCGTTATGACATTTCAATTCCTGTTACTGGGTCCATAACGCCTGTTGAAAATAGACACCCCCCATCGGTTTGTTAAGCTGAGTTTTTCTTGATTTTCACTCTCTAATACTGTAAGTTTCCAAACATAATTCCTTCTCCAAATGTCATACTTTAAAGAGTTGATGTACTTGCAAATTCTAACACAAATAACTTGGACAAAGGTTAGCTTTTTGACTTGCTTGTAATCATCAAAACAATACTTGGAACCTTGAGGCTTAACAATCTTTAATGGGGTGAACATGAAATAGGTCTTCTAATTGACTTAGTTTAGGCTTAGATTTTTTTCTTCCTCAAATTGTTGTCCTAACCAAAGTCAAGTGGCGACTCCATAATTCATAAGGATGAAACTAAAGGATCCCTTGTGGGTCCAAACACGTGCCACTTATTAGGGTCATTACCAATGCAAAGACCTCCCATCCTTTTAACGCCCTTTTGTCCAAACATGTTTACTTATACATGCATCAAGCTAATAACCCTTGTCTTGCAACCATAGCTCCAACTAAACCCTCATAGAAGAGAAGGGGCAACTGACTTGATAGGAAAAGTAAGACATCGACTCTGAGCTAGATAATTAATCCAATCATGAAACTGACCATACTTCTAGGTTTTGGATAAGATGATGGCTGACTTTAAAAATAAGATAGAAGAAAGGACTAATAAGGCAGTGAACAAATGCATCAATGAGATTCTTAAAAGAGGGGACACCTCTACTAGTAAAGTGACACATGGAAAGCACCGATGAGACAGCCCAACTTAAAGTGATTAATGATAATTTATTCAATATGAAAGAGTATCATGAGAGCAAACTTACTAAAGCAAGAAGAATGATTACTATTATTTTGGTTAAACTTGTAGAGACTGAGAAGGAGAGCACTCGATTCGATGACTTTACCAAACAATTAATGAAAATAAAAAAGGCTTTGGGTGCTAAAGGTTTTGAGAGGGGAACTAACATTGAAGAATTGCTTGCTCACATACCTAAAATGCTTTTAGCTAATTTTTGCATACCCTTGTTCTCGAAGTTCACAAAAACTTAGAATGCAAAAAATTAGGTCAGTTCGTATATCCTAGTTATAAAGACTTTCGAGGTGTTAACGAACATTATGTTAGACCTTTTTCAGCTATCATTAGAAGGGTCTAATAAGAGTTGGTATTTCAATCAACCAAGGATTGTTAAGCATAATTGAAAAGAATTAACTAAAGCTTTTAGGAAGCATTATGCCTACAATTTAGACTTATAGGTTACTTTGCAAGATTTAGAGTATCTGAAGCAAAAGACTGGTGAAAGCTTTAATGACTACATCAGAAGGTGGAAGAAGACAACCTCTGATGCGACCAGTAGGCCTACTGAGAGAGAATAGGTTTGTATGATTGTCAGAGGGGCACTATCTGGTATTGGGGCCAAAATGAAAGGCATATTGGCAATAAATTTTGAGGACCTTAGAGATGTTGGTTTGTAAGATAAGGAATTGGAATATGAGTTAAAAAAGACAAAATGGGGGAAGAAGAAGTGCCCCATCACAACCTCAAGCTGAAAGGGGTAAAACTGTCAATGTGAATGTAGTTAGGACTCCAAGGCAGTTTGTAATGACCATTTTCGTTTACGAATCATGGCATTCATATCTAAAAATACATATGCATAATGGTTGATTCATCATACATACACAATCAAACATGTATTTAATGTACATATATATTAACTAATGTTCAAGTCTAATGTCCATAACTAGTTCCTATCTAGATATATGTACTTGGCACAAGGAGAGAGAGTATTGGAATTCAGTCGATGACTTGTGCTCTATGTGTCTATATGCAAAATTCTATGCTCCAAAATATACAAACCCTATGCTTCAATATCTGAAAAATATAATTGTGATTTGGTAAGTCATGACTTAATGAATAAAAACAATAATCATATTCTTATGGCATGACCAACCATCAAATATCATCAGTACACGTTACAAAATATAAAAATTGACTATGCAAGTGCAAATGCAATAGATTGATTTTATAGTAACCTTGCAAGGCAAACACTGCTCTCAGGAATTCATGTGATTTATGTGACATTTGATTTTATTGCCTAACATATAACAAGTGAATCATTTGATCAATAACATGTGCTCATAGGACATATTGGTCATTTTTCCAAGTGATTTGCAAGTGTTTGACAAGTCGGTCATAACATCCTTTTAGTTTTATATGCAAGTGTTCATTCACAATGATATGCCAAGTAATCATTAGGAGCATTTAATACTCACTTACTTGTATTCACATGTAAATGTAACAATTCAACCACATACACATGTAATAGAGCATAATTATATCATAAAAATCATCACATACACATTAGAATCTAATTATGGTTTTTACACTCATTTTGATGTGACCAACCTTTTTGGTAGGTTTGGTCCTCACTCTTGGGCTTCCTTAATGTGTTGCAATCCTAAAATTTGATACATAAATATGTCAAAATGATTATGAATTCTTGGTATGCAACTATGGGCATGCTCCATACAAGTGAACCTAGTGTTTATGCATATTTTTCTTTTATGGCAGTCTGACCTTGGTATAGTCTAACTATAATAACTCTTAATATACTTACCCAAATTACTTGATTCTTTTTGTAAATAAACTAGACTTATAATGATATAACATAGTCAAATTTTAGGTCAATACAAGGCATATAGAAAATGTGGTGAATTTTTTAATTGTTCCTTATTTTATTGTCATCTCAGTCTGAGTAGGTCTTACATTCTTGGGTATATCTCAAATTATACAAATGCAATTACAAAACAAATTTACCAAAGGTTACAAAACATATAAAGGAACATTTGTGCTTTATTATTGTCTAATTTAGTCTATAAAGTCATCAAAACAAATGATCAATCTCAAGGTGAGCAGGTTTTTAATATTTTGATAATCAATCATGATGAAGAGGCAATATCTCATCAACCATGATAAATTTGGCAAAAATATTTTACAAGACTGTAGATCAGATATAAATATACAACTTCCAAGTTTGGAACATCATTAAATTCTAATTCTATGGCCATTAAATTCCTAGAAAACATAATAAAAAGACTAATAAGGTTTCATCAAGTTTAGGGCCAGTCACAATCAATGAGCTATATCTCTTTCCACACAACAAATTAAGGAAAACTACTTTTACAGATGTTTAGAAGGGATATAAGCCTACAAATTTCATGTATTTCACTTTGTCTAAATTAGCACATAAGGTCATCAAAATATATGAAAATAGAAAGACTGAGGAGATTTCGGTTGGTTGTGAACTAGTGCCAATGAAGGAGCCATATCTCCTTACACACAACAAATTAAGCAAAATTGTTTTTACATAAATTTATATGGGGCATAAAGCTCAAACTTTTAGTTTTTGTACTTTCTCTAATTTCTCTTCTAAGGTTATGGAATTGTGGGTACAAAATCTACTATAACAATAAAACCAACATAATTAGCTCTTATTTCTTTTAAGCTTCAACCTTTATATAAGAGCTCTACCTCAAATTAATCCATAATTGTTCCTAATCATGCATGTTTAACATGTTATGAGGGAGGAATTTCATGTTGTAAGAAGATAAAATCACTTACCTCTTTTTCCAAAGCTAGAAAAGCTTAGGGTTTCCTCCAAGCTATCTCACTCTTCTCCCTTTCCTTCTTCTTCTTCCTCCTTTCTTCCTTTCTTTCCCTCATTTTTTTATACTCCATAACATTTTTGACTCTCAATTTGTCTTAAAAGATGAAAATTTTAATTTATATGCCTACGCTAATAAGACAAAATCATGGTGTCTTACTACCATTAGTTGGAGACCTCAATTTGATTTGTACACCAACTATTTATTCACTCTTTCAGTCCCTCTTCTTCACTCTTTCATCACCTTCATCCATCTCCTGATCTCTATATGCTCCTTATACTTTTAAATAAGCCTTAAAACACCATTATTTATAATTATATATCATGCACACAACATAAGATAATTTGTCATGCAATTGTACAAACATTACATATATGTTCAAGTATCCTGAATGCACTGGTGCAAGCATCATCATCTTGCTTCTTTAATTCACATATCTAAATGATCATTTATCCAATGCATATGTTCGTATGATATAGCAAATTATTTATGCAATGAATATATTCATGTGAGAATGCTAATAAATGAGGATAAGGATGTTACCTTTCTTCCCCTCTTATGAAGAATTTTGTCCTTGAAATTCAATACATGTAAACAAATATAGATATTAATATTTAATGTTCCCTTTAGTTTCCATGTAGCATCTTCTTATGAGTGGTTTCTCCATAACACCTTAACTAAAGGGATTTCTCAATTTTGTAACTGTTTTTGCCTTATAACTAATGATTTTCACTGGTTCTTTAATTTAATTTACATCATCTATAATTGTTATTGTTGGATCCCTAAGTATCTATATAGGATCATATTGATACTTTTTTAGGATACTCATATGGAATACATCATGAATCTGAGCCATCGCTAGTAGTAGTGTAAGCCTGTAAGCCAATGGATCTATTCTTTCTATGATCTCATATGGTCTTATGTATGGAGGACTTAGTTTCACCTTCTTGCCAAATCGAATTATTCCATTCCATGGTGAAACTCGAAGGAACACTTTGTTTCCCACCTTATATTCCATTTCTCATCAATGTTGGTTTACATAGGTTTTTTGCCTATCTTGCACTATTTTAAGTTTACTCTTGATTACCTTCACCTTGTTCACAATGTCTTGCACTAGTTTTGGTCCTTCTAAAACATGCATCCCTTCTACATCCTAATAGATAGGACTTCAACATTGTCTTTCATATAGTGTTTTATATGGTGCCATTTGTATACTGCTATGATAATGATTATTATAAGCAAATTCAATCAAGGCAATATATTCATCTCATGCATCTTGGAACTCTATCACATAAGCTCGAAGCATGTCTTTAAGTGTCTAAATTGTCCTTGCTTATTACTCATCTATTTAAGGATGAAAAGTAGTACTGAAACACAACTTGGTACCCAAAGCCTATAGTAAATTGACCCAAAATCAAGACAAAAATCGTGGATCTCTATCTGATACAATGGATATTAGAATGCCATGTAATCTGACAATTCCATCGACATATTTCTTCGCTAAGTGCTTAAGTGAACTACACCATCAAATATGCAAAAAGTGAGATGACTTAGTTAGTTTATCAATGATCACCCATAAGGCATCATTCTTCTTCAAAGTTCTTAGTAACCTTTATACAAAGTCCATCGTTATTCTTTCCCATTTCAATATTGGAATCGTCAAGGGTTTCAATTTTCCAGCTAATGCTTGATGTTCTGTTTTGATTCGCAAATAAATTAAATATGTTGAAACATAGGCTGCTACATCTTTCTTCATTTTAGGCCACCAAAAATGTGATCATAAGGTATTATACATTTTCGTCATTCCTAGATGCATGGCATATGGAACATTATTTATTTCTTCTAGGATTTCTTTTTGCAAGTTATCAGCATTAGGCACACAAATACGAGAACCTTACATCAAGGCATCATTTCACATATCAAATTAACCATGTCTTCCCTATTTTACCATTTCAATTATTATATGTAACTTTGGATCCTTACCTTGTGCTTCTTTAATTTGATCATGCAACATTGGTCTCATATGATAAGTAATAATTAATACCCCATTCTTTTGTATGTTTAGTTCCATATTCATAGCTCATAATTAAACTAAATAAGACAATGGAAATACCTATAAATGAGCTACACTGCTTCTTGATTTTTTGCTCAAAGCATCAACAACCACATTTGCCTCCCCTAATTGATACTTAATGGTGCAATCATAATCATTTAGTAGTTCTAACCACTGCCTCTATCTAATGTTTAATTCTTTTTGGCTCATCAAATACTTCAAGCTCATGTGATCTATAAATATTTGAAAAGTTTCTCCATACAAGTAATGTCTCCATATTTTCAAAGCAAACACAATGACAACAAGTTCTAGGTCATGTACTAGGTAAGATAATTTATAAGGCTTCAGTTGTCCAGATGCATTTGCAATTACCCTACCATATTGTATTAAAACACATCCCAAACCTTGATGAGAGGCATCACTATATATTACAAATCCTCCATTACCAATAGGAATGGCTAACATTGGAGCGAATGTCAATCTATCTTTTAATTCAGTAAAACTCTTTTGACATGTTTTAGACCATTGAAATGTTGCATTTTTTTGAAATAACTTAGTCAGAGGAGCAACTATAAGTGAAAATCCCTCAACAAATTGATGATAATACCCAGCCAGTCGTAAGAAACTTCGAACTTCTGCAACATTCTTTAGGGTTTCCCATTTTACTGTTGCTTCAATTTTGTTTGGATCCACCTCTGTGACATTTTCAAAAACTACATGCCATAAAAATACCACAAGGTCAATCCAGAACTCACATTTGCTTAATTTAACAAATAATTATTTTTCTCTCAAATTTTGGAACACAATACTTAAATGTTGTTCATGCTCCTCTTTGCTCCTTGAATACACTAGCATGTCATCAATGAACATAATTACAAATTTGTAGATGTAAGGCTATAACACTTTGCTCATAAGAGCCATAAATGCAGCCAGTGCATTAGTCAAACCAAATGGCATCATTAAAAATTCATAATGCCCATACTTGGTTCGAAAAGCTATCTTTAGTACATTTGGGTTTGAAATTTTAAGCTGATAATATCCTGATTTCATGTCAATTTTAGAAAAAACTCGTGCTCCTTATAACTGGTCGAACATATCATCTATCCTTGGTAAAGGATGTTTATTCTTCACAGTAACCTAATTTAATTGTTTGTAATCAATACACAGCCACATTGTCTCATCTTTCTTTTTAACAAATAATATTAAAGCACCCCAAGGTAACACACTAGGTTTGATGAATCACTTTTCAAGTAGTTCCTGCAATTGGGCCTTTAATTTTCTCAACTTAGCTAGAGCCATCTTATAAGGTGGAATGGATATCGGTGCAGTTCCTATGACTAACTCAATTTTGAATTCAATCTCCCTATCAAGTTGCAAACTAGGTAAGTCAATTGGGAACACATATGGAAACTTATTTTTCTATGAAAATATTCTCAAGTAATTCATTTGTGAACCTTGTGTCTATCACATGTGCCAAATAAGACATTTGATTTTATTGGCCAGCATATAACAAATGAATCACTTGATCAATAACATGTGATAATAGGACATATTGGTCCCTTTTCCAAGTGATTTGCAAGTGTTTGACAAGCCGGTTGCAACATCTTTTCGATTCCATATGTAAGTGTTCATTCACAATGGCAAACCCGGTAATCATTAAAAGCATATAATACTCACTTGACTTGTATTTACATGTAAAATGTAACAATTCAATAACATATACATGTAATATAGCATAACCATATCATAAGAATCATCACACATATACATTAGAATCTAATTATGGCTCTTACTCACCTTTTGATACGACCAAACTTCTTGGTAGGGTTAGTCCTCACTCCAAGGCTTCTTTAATGTATTGGAATCCTAAAATTTGATACACACATGGTTATAAGTATGTCAAAATGATTATGAATGCTTGGTATGCAACTACGGGCATGTTCCATGCAAGTGAACCTAGTATTTATGCATATTTTTCTTGTATGACAACCTGACCATGCTCAGTCTAACTATAATAACTTTTAATATACTTTTCTAAATAACTTTGATTCTTTTTTCAAATAAACTAGACATATAATGATAGAACATAGTCAAATTTTAGGACAATATTAGACATATAGAAAATGTGATGAATTTTTAAATTTCGCCTTATTTCAAAGTCATCTCAGTCTAAGTAGGTCTTACATTCTTAGGTATATCTCTAATTGTACAAATCTAATCGCAAAAAAAAATTTGCCAAAAGTTACAAAACAGATAAAGGAACATTTTTCATGGTTTACTTATTGTATAATTCAATCTATAAAGTCACCAAAACAAATGATCAATCTCAGGGTGAGCAGGTTTTCAACATATTGATAATCAGTCATCATAAAGGGTCAATATCTCATCAACCATGGTAAATTTGGAAAAACTATTTTAAAGGAATTTAGAAGACATAAATATACAATTTTTTTGTTTTTTTACATCATCAAATTCAAATTCTATGGCCATCAAATTATTAGAAAACAAAATTAAAAGACTGATGAGGTTTCATCAAGTTATGGGTCAGTCACAATCAATGAGCCATGTCTCTTTCGACACGACAAACTAAGAAAAATTGTGTTAAGGGTATTTATAAGGGATATAACCCTACAAATTTTATGTTTTGAACTTTGTCTAAATCAGTATATAAGGTCATCAAAATATATGAAAAATGAAAGATTGAGGAGATTTCTATTGGTTGTGAACTAGCTCGAATGAAGGAGCCATATCTCCTCACACACACCAAATTAGGCAAAACTGTTTTACATGCATTTATATGGGGCATAAAGCTCCAACTTTCATATTTTACTCTTTCCCTAATCCCTCTTCTATGATTATGCTCTAACAACAAAACCGACATAATAAGCTCTTATTTCTTTTGAGCCTCAACATCCATACATGAGCTATACCTCAAATTAATCCATAACTCTCCTTAATCATGCATGTCTAACATGCTATACGAGAGGAATTTCATAATGGAAAAAGATAAAATCACTTACCTCTTTTTCCAAAGCTAAAAAAGCTTAGGGTTTCCTCCAAGCTAGCTCATTCTTCTCCCTCTCCTTTTCCTTTTTCTTCCTCATTTCTTCCTTTATTTCTTTATATTTTTTGCACTCCCTCATGTCTCTAGCTCTCTAATTTGATCCTAAGAGATGAAAATTTTAATTTGTATTCCAACCCTAATAAGACAAAATCATGGTGTCTCACTACCATTTGTTGGAAGTTCAATATTTCTCTTTTAGTCCCTATTCTTCACTCTTTCATCTCCTCCATCCATCTCATAATCCCCATATGCCCCTTATACTTACTTTTAAATAAGCTCTAAAACACCATTATTTATGATGTTATATCATGCACACAACATAAGATAATTTTCCATGTAACTATATAAACATTACATATATGTTTAGCTGTCCTAAATGCAATGGTGCAAGTGTCATTGTCTTGCTTATCCAATTCACATATCTAAATGATCATTTATCCAATGCATGTGTTCATGTTCGATTGTAAATCATTTATGCAATGAATATGTTCATGTGAGAATACTAATTAATGAGGATAACGATGCTACACAGTTTACTGATTTAAGGATGTCTCTATCCAAGGCATTCGAGAGATTATAAAAGAAATTGATACTAAAGCCTCTAACATCAAGGCTGCCTCCTAACCCACTACTTAGGGATATGAAACCAACACATGTTGTACTTTTCAAAAAGAACTAAGGCACTGCACTAATGATTGTTATAGGTTAAGACATAAGATTCAATACCTCATTGACAAACTCAAGGAGACCGAGCATAAGAGGAAACCCTCTCCCAAATTATCATAATGTCCTACTTTCTAATAAAAGGACATTTATGATAGATTTTGGGGTATTAGAAAAAATTGTTATGCCTAGCTTTGAGGAAGTAGTAAAGATTCTTATTATCATGGTTTACATTATCAACCCATATAAAAGTTCAAACGAAAAAATAGAGGAGGAAAGAAGGAAAAGGATGATTAAGATATAGCAATAGAGCAATAAAAAAATGAGGGAGAACAAGTGAACCATGTAACTCAAAATAGGGAATATTACCGAGAAAGAGAAGCTCCCAAGGAACCAAGAGTTGAGAAGAACTCAAATGAACTAGTTATGAAAGAAAATAAGAATGATAACCCTATCATGAAATAGCTGAAAAAAATGCCTGCTCAAATCAATGTGTAGGAATTGCTTATTACTTCTCAAAAGCATAAGAAAGCTATGATGGAAGCTCTGTACAACATGATCATTTATAGTGAATCAACTCTAAATGAGGTTATTGCGCTAGTCACCAATAAAGGAAAGATCACCTTCTCAAATGAAGACTTACCACCAGAAGGATGGGATCACAATTTGGCTTTATTCATTATGGCCAAAGTGAAAGGGAAGCAGACTCTATATGTGATAGTTGATGATGGGTCTAGGATTAATATGCCTCTTGAAGTTGTTACACAAGTTTGGGTTGTTAGAGAATGACTTGGAAACATCGGATAGTATCATCCAAACCTATGATGATAATAGGAGGTCGGTCTTGAGTGTGTTCAAGACCATGGTTAGGACTAGGATCATAGAGTTAATGGCGAAATTTACTATCTTGGATATTCCTATCACTTTTTCACTAATGTTAAAGAGACCATGGAATCATCCATTAAGAGGAATACCATCCACTATACACTAAAAGGTTAAAATTTCTTATAAAGGGGAGATAATTTGTGCAAAATTCAAAACAATTATATCAACATTGAGCGTGGTTATTTTGTAATTTAGAGGTTTTCATGTTGTTGGGGTCATGAACAAATGGGTTGATTCAAAGGTGATGGAAATTCTAAAGAATATGAACTTTCTACCAGGCTAAAGTTTAGGAAAGAATTTCACAAGCATGTAGAGTTTCCCATCGTTCCTACTTAGACCACTTGAAGAGGACTAAGGTACCATGGTAAAGAATCAAAGCTAGAAGTGAAGGATATGTATGAGCCATTGTCTGATTTCTTCATGTAGGAAGGAGATATAATTAGGGAGGTTGAAAAAAAAGTTATATAAATGGATGAGAATCTAGCAAGGAATGGTATCATGGATGAGCTTGAAAGGGCCATATTTTAGATGGGTGTTAGAGAGATGGGCTATCAAGATTAAGGAGATTTGTCAAGAGATAAGGATGAAAAGAAGAAAAGGAAGGAGAGAGGTAAACAAGTTATAAGAACAAAGGACAACCAAGAGTCGGATCAGTCTGTAGTTACAGCCTTCAAACTACATGGACTTGGGATGATAAGAAGAAGCTCTTAGAGGGAGAAAGGAAGCAATACTCATTGGAATAACACTTCTAGGCTACTTATATTGATTTCAAAAAGGGGAAGCCTAGGATTATGAATCAAGATGGCCCTTTCATGGACCCAGAATAGGGATACACCGAGTTGTACAAGTTCACTGAAGGTGCATACACTAGAATAACTCTAGTAGATATTGAGGACATGATTGTGAATACCATTGAGGACATGAATGATGATGTGGAGATGCATGACAAAGATGAGTTAGAAAGGGTGGCATTTTAGGAAAGCTTCATGAAGATTGAATTAAAGGATACCCAGATGAAGTAAGACTTTGAAGAGGTGATGAATGTCATGGCTGGTATAGAAGATGAGAAGCAAAAGGGTTATAGACAAGATGATGATCTCAATGTTACAACTAGTGGAAAGCGAAAGGTCAAATAAGAAAAGGCTTCGACGAGAGAAGCTCCTACCAACTTACTTGAAGAATTTATTTTTCCTGACGTTGTCGATGTACTAGTTTCTAGTCTTTTTTAGGATAATGATGTATTTCTTTCTAACTTCAATGGAGTGAATGATGAGTTTACTTACTTGTATAATGTGTTTCTTGATGGTAATATGCATAACATGCTTCATTTCATGAGTATATTTAACATTAATTATGTTCATACCACTGCATTTAATCTTGGCACACATAAAAATTCAAAAATCTTGCTCATTTTCAGTGATTTCATACCAAAAGAGTGAAGGAAGTTTGAACAGTTACTCAAAAAGTACTAGAGAGTTTTTGCTTAGACATACGAAGATATGCTCAAAGTTAATAAGGAAATCGCAAAACATAGAATCCCAACCTATCTACATATGAAACCAGTAAAGCAGAAACTTAGTAGAATAAAACCTGAGTGGACTTAGTTCGTTAAGGAAAAAGTGGTAAATCAGTTAAGTGCCAAATTTTTAGAGATAGTGGATTATCTTGAATGGTTAGTCAATATATTCTTGGTACTTAAGAAAGATGGGAGAGTAAGGATATGTGTGGATTATAGGGATTTGGATAGCGTTTGCCTAAAAGATGACCTTCCATTGCCTTATATCGATGTGTTGGTAGATAATGTTGCAGCGTAATTTATGTACTCATTTATGGATGGGTTTTCTTGCTATAATTAGATCCTCATGGCTATTACGGATAAGGTGGAAATGGGTTTCATCATGGAATGGGGGACAAATTGTTATAAGGTAATGTCATTTGGGTTGAAAAATGTAAGGGCAACGTGCAAATGAATGGCAAAAACTTTGTTTCATGACTTAATGCATAAAGAGGTAAAGGTATATATGGATGGCATAATGGTGAAGCCCGAGATAAGGGAAGGACATTTAAAAGCCCTGGAGAAGTTTTTGAGGAGAGTCGATGAATAAAACTTAAGATCAAATCCCAAGAAGTGTGTATTTGAGGTCACATCTAGCAAGTTATTGGGACATGTGGTAAGCAAGAAAGGCATTGAAGTGGATCCAGATAAGGTGAAGGCTACTCAGGACATGCCTACACCTAAGATAAAAGAAAAAGGAAATTTAAGGTTTCTTAGATCATTTATAATATATCAATAGGTTCATAGCAAGACCTAACCCCGTCTGCAAACCAATGTTTAAGTTATTAAGAAAAGACTAGCTAATGAAGTGGAATGAATAGTGCTTGAAATCCTTTGAGAGGATAAAGGAGTATTTGATCAGCCCACCAATGTTAAAACCCCTAAAACTAGGAAGACCATTAAACTTGTATTTAATAATAGAAGAAAATGTCGCAGGAGCAATGTTAGCTCAATAAGATTAAATGAGAAATGAATATATCATGTATCATCTCAATAAAAAGTTGTTGTCTTACAAAGAGAAGTATAATCAAGTGGAGAAAATTTGTTTATCATTAATGTTAGCCATATAGAAGTTAAGGCACTATTTTTAGTTGTATTATGTGGAGACAGTCTTAAAGTTAAACTCAGTTAAATACTTGCAAGAGGCCCTTACTTTGATTGGAAGATTGGCTAAATGGTGGTACTGTTAACTAGGTTCAATATAAAGTATGTGAATAGGATAGTGATCAAAGGATGGACAATCACAGAGTATTTGGCACAATAACCTCTCACAGAGGGAGAATCAAAACTTCCTCAATTTCTTGATGAAGGGCTAAGCACGATCGAGCCACTAGATAAGAGAATGTATTTTGTTGGGGTAGTGAACAATAAGGAAGTAGGAGTAGGAATGATTTTGATATCACTAAAAGGAGAAATCTTCCTTGTGACCAAAAAGCATGACTTTAGGGTGATAAACAATATGGTCGAGTATGAAGCTTATGCATTTGGGTTGAAACTTTTAATGCAATTGAGGGCAAAGATCGTTGTAGTGTTCAGGGATTCATTGTTGGTTATCTCTTAGGTAACAAATGAGTAGGAATTAAAGAAAGGGGATGGCATAAAATTTTTATAGGATCATATTCCATCACCTATCTCGAGAAGAGAATATAATGGCTAATGCCCTAGCAACTTTAGTTGCTATTTGGGATGGGCTGGAAGGGATGCCAATGAATACACTTATCACACTCAGATTTATGATGCCATGTCATGTCAATAGAAGGGTGGCATAAGTATTGGTGGAGAATCACCCTTAGTACTATAACATGCAAAGGTATCTAGAAAAGGGGTTGAAATGAGAGATATGGAGATAATGCAGAGATTAGCATTACAATTTATAGTCTACAATGGTGTGATGTACTAAAGGATGCTTGATGTGATACACTTGAGATGCTTAGCAGAGGAAGAGATGAGCAGAGTCATAGACAAAATACATGTGGGAGTTTGTGGTCCTCATATGAGTGTGAAGGCATTGGTAATTAAAATTTTAAGGCTGGGATACTATTAGATCGCAATGGAGTGGGACTATATTTAGATAGTTAGAAGTTTTCATAAATGCCAAGTTCATGATAGCCTCATTCATTTGCTACTAGCCGAATTATAGAATTTAGCTTCACCTTGGCCATTTAAAATCTAAGATATTAAGGTGATTAGAAAATTAGACTAGCTTCTATAAGGGGGCACAAGTACATTATAGTGGCAGTTCACTACTTTTTGAAGTGGGTAAAGGCTGAGGCCTTCACCAAGCTAGGGGAAAAGCAGATGGCTCGATTCATTAAGGAAAATTTTATTTATCAATATAGTCCACCGCATCACATTGTTATATATAAGAATGTCCATTTTCAAACAGAGGTTAGGGTATTCTTGGAAATGTATGGAGTAACTCACCATAAGTCATTACCATATAGGCCACAACCTAATAAAGTAGTTGAGGCAGCTAACAAGAATGTCAAAAATGTTATTGCAAAAATGGCCAAAATGTATAAGGATTGGTAAAAGAAGTTACTAATTTGCATTAACAGGTTACCAAACTACAACAAAGACGCCGACTGGAATGACACCATATTCTTTAGTGCATGGGATAAAGGCAGTATTGCAAATTGAGCTAGAAGTGAGGTCCTTGCAAGTGTTGGTTAAGCCTAATTTCCTTGAATACCAGTGGTTGAAAAAAAGATTTGATCAATTAGCATTGTTAGAAGAGAAAAGGTTAAAACGCCTTTATCACATCCAATTGTATCAAACTAGAATTACCCAAACATTTAACAAAAAGGTTAAGTCAAATATAATAAAGGTTGGTGATTTGGTGATGAAGGTAATCTAGCCACAAACTTAGGATCCTCAAGAAAAATTCAGACTGAATTAGGAAGGCCCTTATATGGTCAAACAAATCTACTCAGATGGTGCAATGAAATTATTAGATATGGATAGGAACAAATTCATAGAAAAGTAAATCTAGACAGGCTAAAATGATACTTTGTGTAAGGTGTGAGAAAAGTAAAATGGATCTCTAGGTCAACAACTTGAATGGGGAGTTTAGGTAAATGTTTGAGTAAACAAAAAAAAAAATAAAAGTCAAGAGAGTGTGATAACCACTAGGGGAGCAGTAGTAGAACGGTTGAGTTACAGTAGAAAAGATAAAGGAAAAAAATAAGGACTTGCAAAGCAGAGGCATTGAACAAAACGATTAGATGTCCTAATGTGCCACTATTAAAAGTAGTAGCCATACATTCAATTAGTGTGTAATATGAAAAATGTAAATGGTCCTTGTTAAGTGCAATATAAAAAGAAAACATATTCACATAATTAAAGTTAATTAGGTTAAATATTACATTAAACCAGAATCACATATATAAAAGGAGTCTATTTTTCATGAAAGATCATTGTCTATTATGCTCTGGTAGGATAAAGAGGAGGTTTGTAACTCTAAAGGTCACGCAACCATGACATGTTGTCTGAATCATCTTCAGGCTGTGGATCTTTATTGGTGTAAAAGTCATAGATATAGTGACCAATCCAAGTAGCCTCAACCCTACTTGAGAAGTGTTAGGACAAAGGGCTATCGACGAAGGAAGGAAGAAACTCTACCTTAAATTAAGGAGCGTTGAACTAGCGACCGACTTGAGTGGGATCATAAAAAGTGCCCGAGGCTAGGGTAGGAAGGACGATGTAGTCCTTATAAGTCCTCAAGGTAACACGCGATAAATTCCACCATGGATAACTTCAACGAATATCTGTGACAGTGATGTGGTACCTTTACTCAGCTTTAGCAGTAGTTGGCCTTAATAAGCGGTGGTTCGAGTGGTGTTGCAGGAAATAAAGCCTCGCATCCATAGTGGGGGCAACTAATTGTAACATCCCTAGTCACATTCATTAGCATTATCACATGAGCATATGCATTAGATAAATAATCATTTAGAAGTACCATTGCATTTGGGGACATTGGAACATATATGTAGTGTTAGTATAGTTGTATGGCAAATTGTTTTATGTTGTGTGCATGTTATAATATCATAAATAATGGTGTTTTAGAGCTTAATTAAAAGTATAAGGAGTATCTAGGAATTAGGAGATGGATGGATGGATAGATGTGCTTAATGAGTGAA
>CATIWR010126903.1:0-25290 GCA_949677035.1 Omphalea diandra | reverse complement strand
TATATATATATATATATATAAGGGCGTCAAACTCATTATCTTTTAGTGGAAAGAAGAGATATATAAGCCTAAAAAGATCAATACTTTTTCCTGTTATAGGATAGTGTCGACATATTGGGTTTGTGTGTGTATATATATTTTTTTTTCTTTTTTTTTTTTTCAATTTACGATTTGTGAGATAAATTGATTTATATATTATATAAAATTATTGGATTCAAGATTAATTTAATTATAAATTATAACTTTATGAACTATTATATGATTTTATCTCATTTATTGAAGTTGTTGCTAGATTAATTTGTGAGTTAGAGTTAAGGTTGATTTGATAATAAATTGAATTTTTTTTTAATTATTATTGAAATTGATTTGATTTATTGATATATTAACATTTAAAATAAATAATGGGTTCAAACTTCAAATTACAGAATCATTATGTAGATTTTTTGAATAACTTTTCTGATAAGAAGCTAAATATCCAAATGAACTATATGGTAATTTTTGTTGTTTTTACTTGAAAATTCTTATTATTGGCCTTGTGTGTTGTACTCCTTGGACAAATATAATGAAAATGTGCATAGAATTGAAGGAAAAGACAAATTAGTGATAAAAATAGATTTAGTGCATATTGATGAAAATTAGATCGTTGATGATGATTAGCATGTTTCATATTCTAGTAATAGTGTAGCTTTTTTATTTTGATCACAACTATGATCTAAGAAATCAAATGACTTAATGAACGAAAAATATTCATGATTTAGATGTTTAAACTTTTAATCTTTATAAGCTGGTGTTTAATTTAATTTTATTAAATTAATCACTTTATTTTATTGTTTAAATCACAAAAGTATATATATTTCTTTTCACTTAGCAAGTAATGGAGCATTCTAATCACTTCATCACTTTTCTTATTGTACTTATGTACACATGCTAATTATATCAATTTTGATTCGTATGTTTGTACACGAGATGGATCGACGACATAAAAGAAATGCTTTGGGTGAAAGAACATTTATTAAATAACAAACAAGAGAGGAAGAGATTGATCATACAATAAATGAAAGTGAAACTAATTACATGTGGAAATTAAAAATGAATAGAAATGCATTGTAATTTTATGCGATATATTAACAAACTTTTTAAATATATTAGCTCATTATATTAAAAAAAATCACCAAATTCAAGTTAGATCTCAAGATCAAGAGAGATAATTGGTGTCATTACCTGAATGTTGGGTTGTGTTGGACTTAAGGAATGAGAAGACTTAAAACTTTCAAAATCCATAGTAAATATAGTTACTCGTGGTTAAAGTCTATTTCTAAGCTTTTTGATACCTTGAATCTAAACTTACACTTATTGGCTCATAAACATTTTTAGTTTTCATTTTTCCACTTTAGATTCTTAGGGTAATACAAATGAGAGGTAAGAATTTAAGTCAAGATAAATCCTAACATTTCATAAAAATACTTTTTTACATTATGTTATAGCCATTTAATTAATTTCTTATCATGTCATGATCGAGGGAGTCTAAACTCACCAACCGATTTCTTATTATCCTTTCCCTTTCTTACTTTCATTATATATATATATATCATTAAACATTAAACTCTCCCATTTAAACAATCCTAAAATCAGGAGTCCACTTAAAAGTCATTCTAGCTATAACATTTATTTCACCATCAAAAGTAATTAATGTTTATCTAATGTTAGCCATAAATCTTAGTATATCTTAGTATCATTTTTCCATCAATCATGCATCAAAATCATTTTACATTATATTAACCTTAGATGTATACATATCATATTTTTCATAAATTAGACTTTGCGAAAATTACTGAGAATGTAGGATATAACTTACATTTGCTTAATACATTTATAACTCTTTTACATATATATATATATATATATATATATATATATATATATATATATATATATATATATATAGACACACACACACACACACACACACACACATATATATATATAGATGTGTCTGTGTGCATATGCACGCATGCACATGCGCGCACGCACTCACACACACACGTATATATAATTATTGTAGGCTACTAAGAAACAATGTAATGTCTTGATAATATGTGATACATAATTTAAAACTTTATCTCTAGCCTTTAACCTCAAGCATATATCCATAGCATCAGTCTTATGCTTATCTTGTGAAATAATTTGTGTGCCTTAGGTGGAGAGGGGTAGTGAGCACCTAGTGAAAATTTTGGTGAGGAATTTGTATTATCCATATGCATGCTCACATGCCTTAATATGAATGCATTTCTTTCTACATGACATAACACTTGCATGCAACATTTACATGACATAATATTACATATACGAGGAGTCAAATCCATGAGAGCCCTTACTTGATTTACTTATCTTTCTTGCATAGGGGAGCTACCTCTTCAGCCATGTACTCTCAAGGAGTTGCCTTACCAATGATATATTTTACTTAGCTCTTACATGAGGGAGTGCCCTCATTAGTCATTTGTGCATGCATTACATTTATTTCACATAGTTAAATAGCTAGTTATGACTTTTTGGATTTTCACTTTTTCCTTGAACTACCCTTACATCATATGGCATTTAACCTAACATCTATCATTTCATCCATAAAAATGCATTTGATTTTTATATTAACATATTTTGGCTTGTTATGGTTTATATTTATGCTCATAATACATGTATGCAACAGACAATGAAAAATAACTAAAATCTCTCACCTTTTATTGCTAGCCATAGATCTTCCTTCCATAGGTTTTGCTCTTTCTCTGTCTCTTTACTTAGCCTTACTTGCTTTTAACTTTATCTTTGCTTGTTCTTAATCATTTTACCCATACACATGCCTAAACATAGACATTTATTACATCATTACTATAACATCTAAAATATGGAAAGTTACTCAAACTCATCCATAGGATATATAACATAAACATAACATATAACACAATAGGGTAAAAGCCCTTATAAGGACAATGAAGTCCTAAATATCAATCAAGCATAAAAACATAACTTCATTATCGATAACTTATAACTTAACTATCATCCTTCATACTTAGCCTATTGTCATCATTTTCCTTTTATCTCATTCATAGTGTCAACATTAACATCATCATTAAATCATGTAGTAATCCATTATTGTAATCCTTAACTCATTTCATAATCATCAATTTATACTTTTAAATTTATCAATATACTCATTTTTCATCATAAACCATCCATATACTTATTAAGATATTTCATGTATAATCCTACCTCAACTAAATGAAGAACATCTCCTCCATTCATATGTGACTTTAACCATAAGGTTTAGAGTGTTAAATATAATCAAACAACTCAATTTCATATCAATTATCTTTATAAACTTAATTAATTTATATAATGATATCCATAAAACCATTAAGACATTAATATTTTCTTCATCTTAACTAAGATGTAAGACATCCTTCAAGACTTGAATATAAATCTTGACCTCAATTTAATAATGCTATACAATATAAGAGCTCAAATAATATGAAGGAACTCAAACTGCATCAATTATCCTTGCAATTAAAACTCATTTACATAAGGAACAGTCATAAACTTATTAAGAAATCAATATTTAACTGAATACAACTAAGGTATTAGACATCCTTCAAGCCTTAATTCTCATCATAAACAAGAAGTTTAGGATCCCAATTAACATTTAAAAAGTCAATAATCATCAATAATTCAGGTAATCAGTCCATATACATTAACTCCTTTCAAAGTTCTAATTGTATACTATATTAATATTATCTTTAGTTCAACTAAAGTGTAAAACACCAATTAAGCTCAATTCCCTTCTCAAACATGAATATTAGAATATTAATTATAATTTAATAGATTATCAAACTTCATTTAAGCTCAACATCATCTTTCATAACATACTAGCATCAAACTTCATCTCTTTCATCACCATTAAGCTAAAAAACACCACAAAGATACTTATTCAAGTATCGAACAAATTTATAAGAAATATGGCAGTTATAAATCACTTAAAATAAGTAGAAGAAAATCAAACTCATTTAAAAAATGGAAGAAGATGGATGAATAAACTTGATTCTTCCAACTTGTTTTAGTGGCCATGGATAGAGGAAATATTTTTTGGGGGGGGGGGGGGGTTTGCATAAGTTTTGGACTATTGAAAATTGAATAAATCTGGTGTTTATTCATGAAAATAAAATGAAAAATGTGGTGAGGTAGTTTAGGGGTGCAAAATGATCATTTTGGACACGCTAGATTGTTTAATAAAATTAAGTACTTTTGGCTACAAATTAAGGTTTGATTGCCAAAAGTTTTTCCTATTTTCATATATTATTTACTTCAATATTCTTCTTTGATGTTTAATAATTAATTCCTAACAAAAACAAGTAGCAAAAAGTGTTTCTTAAAGTCCACTAAAGTGCATCTTCCAAAGCATACAACTTATTGAAGCTTTGCTTCCAATCATTCCTTTCTTCCTTTAAGAAACTTCAAATACTAATTTTAGATATATAAAACTCATCTAAAATATATCATTATCATGTCATTTAAATGTACATAGGCATATAAATTAGGCACACATTAAATAAATATAGGCGACAACATCGAGACAGCGCAACTATGCAACTCTTTCTTCCTTCAAGACACTTCAATTACCAACTTTAGAAATCTAAAATAAATCTAAAATACTTTATTAAAATTTTATTTAATCACACATTAACCACATTTACATACCTTAATAACCATCAAAGATCATGTACCTAACTTAGCTTATACCTTCGTTTCCACCATCCTTCCTTTTTTCTTTTTAACATGTTCTTTAACATAACTTTCTTTCACATATAATATTGACATATTCTTCATTATTAAACCTCTAATTCCATTATTCATGCATATTCATTAATCATCATTTTTTACATATGCTTACATACATATCTTAACTTATTATGACTTAGCATTTTTCACCTTCATATCTCTTAATAATTCTTTTTAACTCATATTATATCTTAATTAGTCATCATTATATTGTTAAAATTACCACCATTTTATCAAAATTAGCCTTCTCATGCTTATCACTTAAAGGAAAGAGTCCTTATTTATGAGAGACTTCTAAGAACTATGTTTTGAACCTTATAATTAGTCCATATATTAATTAAGTGCTAATAGTTATTTTATGTTTACAAAATGTGTTGCTTGCAAAAATGAAATCTATTTTTAAGAATTAAATTGATTCAAGATGGAAATATTAAGGTATCAAGTTTTCTATGTACTTTATTTGTTATTTGTTATTTTTATTTAAATATATCAAATATAATTTATAAGTCTAAATGAATATATGATACAATAGTTTTATTTGTTCTGAATTATTTACGCACATTAGATGAAACTTATGTAATGGTTATTGTGAGCTGATAAACTCAAAAATCAAACAAGAAAAGATCATATTGCTACAAATATATTTGAAATTTGTATTTAAAAGTTTGTGTATATCTTTCCTAAATAGGAATGTTTGGCTGTTGATTCAAGAGTTCTTCGAGATGCCATTACTAAGCGTAATTTAATTTATTATTGTCATCTTATTGACGATGATTACATAAAAGGAGATGAGTTTCTTGCATCTTACAAAAATGCACAATATTATTTTTAAGGGTAGTGAGATGATACACATGCACCTAAAAATCATGAGGAATATTTTAATACAAAAGCACTTTTAAACTAGAAATATAATTAAAAAAAAATGTTTTGGTTCACTAAAAAATTATTAGGCTATTATCCTAAGTTCATAATTATGTTTAATTAAAAATAAGAATGAATAATAATGACATATTATTTACTTCATAATCTTATTACAATATTTATGCTTATAGATCCACACTACGAGAAATTAACTTTTTTGTGACAATCAATATTGTCACGTAATCTTAAAAATTGACATAAATAAATTTTTAGTAATAATAATTGTTGTCACGAAATTTGTAACTTGTGCTTCTATAACTAAAAGGTCATGTATGACAACAAAAGTTATCACAATTAATATTTAATTTTTGACAACAATTATATTGTTACTAATTATGTAATTAGCTATAATTTTTATAGTAACTAATATTTTATATATTGTCACAAATTATTTGACTAGTCAAAGCAAATTTTAATCATAATCTGATTTTATTGTCACAAAAAAAATGTAACAACATTTGTAGTCACTAAAATTATATATGTAAAACCCATAATTATATTGGTTGCATATTTTATGGTCACTAATACATATAGTGATAATTTATTATTATCACTGATAATTTAATTTACTACAAAAATTTAATTTATTACAACTTTCATTGTTACTCATTCTTATAGTGATAAAACTATATTGTCATATAATTAATACAGAGTGATAATTATAATTGTGGCTAAACTCTTGCAATTTGATTTCTCAAAAAGCCTTAACTCAATTATTCTTTACACTTTGAGTTGTGGAGGTTAGGTGCTAGCCTTAAACACTTGGGATTAGATTTTAGAGTTAGCTTAGTGTGAAAAACTCTTGTGTAAGGTTGTGTGTAAGCGTTAAATATAAATGATAAAGGTTTTATTGTTGGTATTAGGAAAACACTTGTAAGTTAGGTGTGAGCTTGTAAAACACCATTAAGAGTTAGTGAAATATCCAAATTATAGAATTGAGGAGTAGATGTAGGGTTAATTAACATTGAATCGCTATAAATTGCTTGTGTTCATTTTTCTCCTACTTTATCTCTAACTTTAAATTACTTACACTTTTTCCACAAGTTTAAATTTCTTATCAATTCAACCTCCCTTCTTGGTGTACAAGGGATAACAACTTGAAATAGTTATTATTTATATTATAATTATTAAAAAGAACAATAACATTTTTTATTAGTTCATGCATACATGTAATATCAACTGGTTTATGATCCAATGGCCTCAAAATATTCAAAGTTACATATCAAGTTATTGGTAAGTTAATGACTTAATTATTTAATAACAACTAGATCAATCAAAGCTACACTAACTTAAAAATCAAAAAAGTTTCTTCCATGGTTAGGAAGTGAAACAAAGCATCATGACTATACATCCATGTACCTAACCCTTAAGCACTTATATGCCATTGTAACCAAATCTGGGCTAGCATGACATTCAATGCCATCAAGTAACCATATCAATTAATTGAATCAACAACATTCTTTTAACCTGAAACTACTTAGTTGTTGCAAATAACTAAAAGAAAACAAAAGTTCCTAAGAGGCATTTAACAAGTAATGATTGAAAGATGTAAGCGCAACTTCATGAAAGATAGCAAAGACAAGATCCAAAATCATACAAACCAAGATTAAATAGAATAATAGATGCACTGACTCTTTAATTGCCAACCATAAGTTTTGCAATTGCCATCAACCCACAATGAGGGCATTAATTATGAATCTATAATATGCTTATGAAAATTGAATTCTACTTAAAACAATTCTAATTTTTGTTGTAATCTGAAATTTATTTTGCCAAGCAAAATTCAAAATTCAAGGAGACAATGTTTGACAACTAGGGCTCATCAATATGGAAATTCAATGACTCCAAAGTGGGAGAATGAGAAATCAAAATTATGAGCATTGCTAGGATACTCATTGGAATCATCCATTATTAACCTTTTGTCATTTGATATTTTCATTATGCCCAATAACCATTAAAACAAAGGAAAAAGAACACCATGAAATCATACATGCATCCTTAAACACAAATACTAAAAGATAATAATAAATAATTTGAACCAAAATCTTTGACATAAGATGCAAAACTGATTAGTCATTCAGCTAGAAGATAATCAAAAATAATTTTGAGGTTATAAATAATAATTATTATTAATAAATAAGGAAACATGTTATTTCACTATTTCTAAATAATTAGAAAAACTTCATAGGAATGTTTGAATGGAGAAAGGAAATGAAAAAAAAATTAAACAAAAGCACTTACTTATATGGCAGTCAATAGCAACCAACTTTAATAGGGGTTAATTTTGTTGACTCATACTAGTTAAGAGTCTGCAGTTAACAATTGAAACCATCAAAATTTATATTTCAGAATTCATAAATCATGAGTCGTTATAAATTTGAGTTAAAGAAATAGACCTTATATTTTTTGGATAGATTGTTGCAATTCTTAGACTTCACAAGAGAACTCTTTAATTGCTTCCAATTTTAGGTGTTGTTTAGCTTAAGTAAAAGCCTAACAACGTCAAGCATGATAGATGTAATTTTTTAATTTACACTTCTATGAGCACTAAAAATCAAACTCTTTAGCATCAACACTATTCATAGTTGATAAGACACACTTTACCTATCTTAGAAACCATGAATTGTAATCTTGAAGTTGATACTTGTGACACCCCCTTTACTAATCATTTAAATTTTTCTCTTATTTATCCATTGTCATTAAAAGATATAGTTACAATTTTTTTTTTCTTTCACTATGTCTCTTGTTCACAATATAGTAACTATTTACAACAAAGTATACATGGCTAAACCACCTAAAATACTAATAGACTGCATACTGACACAACCTCTCTTAGATTGCTAGACAGCAACTTTGAAATGTAACTGGACGCAGTCATTAGTCTACTCTTCCTGAAATAAGATTTCATGCAAAAGAGTGAGCTTGCATACTTAATAAGTAAATGCATAACGATACTTCAATCACAAAATAACATAACAACATTTAAACTAACTCATCATCATATCCATGTACGAAATAAAAAGTTTTTCCTCTTAAATGCCACATAGGTTGTCAAAGGTTATTGTCACACATGCTGTCATAAATTGTTGCGACATAGACTATAGATATCACTGCCACAAAGGCTTTCATTTTTAGTTGCCACATAGGCTATAAATATTTTATTTGCTGCACAGGTTATATATATCATTGCCGCACAGGCTATCAAATGTTACTGTCACACAGACTATCAAATGTTATTGTCACACAGACTATCAAATATTATTACCACATAGACTATCAAATATTATCGCCACACAGACTATTATATATATTCTTGCCACAAAGACTGTTATATATTATTGCCACAAAGGCTGTTATATATTATTGCCATATAGGCTATTGAATAATTTTACCTGCCGACAACATCAAGTATTAGCCTTTCAACCAATCAACTATAAATCTAACAAAATTTTAGCAATATAATGACTAATAATAACACCCGTAACTTTGGAAGCTCATATCACCACATACTCCTATTCTCAAGTAATAATTTATCAACATCTCATGAAAATAAATAAATCAAGAGTATAACAATCTTTCATCTATGTATTCCTCAATATCATCACATTAAACAACATTTCATTCCATTGAGTATATGTTCATGGCCTTTAACTAATCATGCATATAATACAATTAACTATTTACTTACCTCCTCCTTCAAGCTTATTTGGCCGTGGATGGTCCTGACTTATCCCCACTATTATCCTCAATGCCTCGAGGACTTATTTCAATACACCAAATCAATTCATGATGATAAAGTAATATTTTCATCTTGTTATGCAACTATGACATGATTCATGTAAGTTGACCTAGTATTTATGCATATTTTCCTTATGTGGAAGCCTGAGCTTGCTATACTCTTATAGCAATAACTCCAGACATACTCATCCAAATTACTTGAATCTTTTTTTTAAATAAATTGGACATATAATAATACAATATATTTAAATTTCAAGCCAATATCAAACACATAGAAAATGTGGTGAACTTTTGAATTTTGCCTTATTGCAATGTCATCTCAGTCTGAGTAAGTCTTACATTCATGGGTGTATCTCAAATTGTACTAATCCAGTTGTAATAATAATCTACCACCAGTTACAAAACATATAAAGGAACATTTTTTATGTTTTAGTCATTGTCTAATTCAGTCTATAAAGTCACCAAAACAAAGGAACAAATCTCAGGGTGAGCAGGTTTGTAACATATTGACAAATAGTCATGATGAAGGGATAATATCTCAACAACCATGCTGGATTTGGTAACCATATTTCACAGGCATGTAGATCAGACATAAATATTCAACTTTCAAGTTTGGACCATCATCAAATTCTGAATCTATGGCCATCAAATTCTTGGAAAATAGAATTAAAAGAAATGTGAGATTTCATCTCGGTACAGGGTCAGTCCCAATCAATGAGCCATATTTCTTTCCACACAGAAAATCATTCAAAACTGATTTACAAGTATTTAGAGGGGTTATAAAGCTACAAGTTTCATGTTTTTTACTTTGTCAAAATCAGAATATAAGGCCATCAAAATATAAGAAAATAAAAGACTGAAATCATTTCAGTTCGTATGTGACCCAACCCTACTAAAGGAGTCATATCTCCTCACACACACAAAATCAAGAAAAACTGTTTCTTAGGCATTTATATGTGACATAAAGCTACAACTTTCATATTTTGAACTTTTACTAATTCCTCTTCTATTGTTATGAAATCATGGGTACAAAATTCTGCTCAAACAGCAAAACCAACAGAATCAGCTCTCATTCTCTTGGATTACAACTTCCATCCAAAAGTTCTACCTCAATTACTCCATAATTCTCACCAACCATGCATGATTAACATGTCATGAGAGGTTAATTTCAGTTGAGAAGAAGATAAATTAACTTACCTACTGACCCATAACCAGAAACCTTAGGCTTCCTTCTTAGGCATCTCACTTTTCTCCCTCTCCTTATTCTTCTTCTTCTTCTTCTTCTCCTCCTCCTCCTTCTTTTTCTTCTTCTCCTTCTTCTTCTTCTTCTTTCTTTCTTTCTTAGCTCTCATTCTTTTGTTGTATTTTGCCCTTCTCTTCTCTTACCAGACCCTAATGGTAGAGAATTATAATTTGTACTCCTATTTTAATAAGACAAAAGATTGGGGACTTGATCTTATTGGTTGAAAGTTAAAAGTTTTGCTTTTAGTCCCTCTTCTTCACTCCTTAAGCACCTTCATCCATCTTCTACTCCTTAGGTGCTCCTTATACTCTTAAATAAGCTTTATAACACCATTATTTATGATGCTATAACATGCACACAACGTAAGACAATTTGCCATGAAACTATGCAAACATTACATATATGTTCAAGTTCTCCAAATGTAAGGGTGCAAGTGTCATCATTGTGTTTCTCCAATTCGCATGTCTAAAAAAAAGCATTTATCCAAAGCATATATTCAAATATATAAAATAATAAAAATACATATGATTTGGGTTGAGGATGTTACAGTTCACCCCCACTTATAGAAATTTCGTCCTCGAAATTTTACTTACTAGAACTTTAGAATAGATAGGAATATTGTCGACTCATGTTTTCCTTTACTTCACAAGTGACCTCCTTAGGTGAGTGATGACTCTATCTCACTTTAACCATGGGTATCACTCGATTCCTTAACTGTTTTAGTTGCTGATTAAGAATTTCAACTGGTTGTTCATGATAAGTCATCTCATTAGACAATTCAATCTCTAGCTCTGATAATACATGGCTAGGATCAAATTGATACCTTTGAAGCATAAAAACATGGAATGCATCATGTATCTAAGATACTAGGAATGCCAATCGATATGCCAAAGGCCCAATTCTTTTTATGATCTCATATGGCCCAATGTACCTTGGACTCAACTTTCCTTGTTTACCAAACCTAATAATGCCCTTCCATGGTGAAACTTTCAAAAATACTTTATCTCCAACCTAATATTCCATTTCTCATCTATGTTTATCAATATACCCTTTTTGCCTTTCTTGAGCAGCTTGCAAACATCTTCTAACTACTTAGATTTTGGCCACTATATCATGTACCATCTCGGGACCTTCTAACTGTCTCATCCCTTCAACATCTCAACAAATTGAACTTCTACATTTCCTGCCATATAAAGCTTCATATAGTGCCATGCCAATGTTAGAGTGATAGCTATTATTATATGCAAATTCCATTTATGGCAATTGATCATCCCAATTGCTTTTGAATTCTAACACATAAGCTCGCATCATATCCTCTAATGTCTGAATAGTCTTATCTGATTGACCATCAGTTTGTGGGTGAAAAGCAGCGCTAAAATTCAAACGAGTACCCAAAGTTGTTTATAAGCTATTCCAAAAATGAGAAGTGAATTGAAGATCACTATCTGACACAATAGAAATAGGAATGCCATGTAGTCTGACAATCTTAGCAACATATATTTTAGCCAGTCTATAAAGTGAATCTATTTGTCGTATAGGCCAAAAAGATGCAGATTTTTGCAGTTGAATTATTAAAATTCCCTGATTATAAAATTTGACAAATAAACAAATACAACAATTTCTCAGAATTGTCAACTATCTACGCAGCTTTGTTCCCCAGTATGAAAAACTTGCTAAGCCTTTACAGCTCACGCTAAAAAAAAATTCTCCACTATAGGGGCCTATACAAACACTAGCAGTCGAAAGTCTTAAGTGGCTCCTTAAGCAGCTGCCACCTTTACAAATTTGCTGCACAGGGAAAAGATTGCTCTAGATAGATGCTAGTGATAGCCATTAGGGCCATTCTCTTAGAAGAAAAGGAAGAAAAACTACGAATCTGTGCTCATGCTAGCGGTACATTCAAAGAGTTAGAAAAGTACTACCATTTAAAGAAATCTTGGCCATCAAATTTGGAATCAAAAAGTTTGAATTCCACCTCATCGGTTACAGGTTCACAGTGCTAATAGACTATTCGTCCTTTTCGAAAATCCTAGAAATTCGCAATTGCTTAGGTGGAAGGATTGGTTCAGCAAGTACTGTTTTGAGGTTAAACATATAAAAGGGGACTCTAACCTTGTCCCTGACTTCTTATCCAGACCTCAAGACATTTTCTTTCTCTACCTATATCCTATCACAACAATGGCTTTTCCATAATCTTCAACAACTTTATCCTCTTCCTTTTCCTAAGTATCCAAATTATGTTATCTTAAAATAAGTATTCCTCTTGAAGTAATACTACCATCCACCTACTCCCAGATTACTAACCTGGATGTAAAACAAGTCTTCTCCTATCAGTCCCTACTCATAAAGACCTTTGGATCTATATTCATGGAAGTCTTGGGATTTCATCCCTTTTATCCTTTCCTAAAGGTCTATACCTTTATGAACTTTACCCCACTTGATGATGGAGGATGGATATGGCCTAAGGAACTACTCATTTTCCTATGGTATTTTTGTCATCTATATACCATAGCCATCGAAGTCAGGCCTCTCTATTTCAGTCAATATTTACATGCTCTTCAAATAAGAACCAAACACAATATCCATTTGGTCACATTTCTAGAATGGTTCCAGCCATTAAGTAGGTGGGTTAATTTAATGCAGGTAAGATTACAATACTGCTCTCATGAGACAATGCTAAACAAAAAGGTAGTCTTTACAGTCTATAGGCCTTGTCTTACTAGTCCTTCATGTATGACTCCTCGTATGCTAGGATGCCTACATTGCTACAAGGAGTACCAATTCTCCTTATAGGTAGGTGCTTTTGATCACCATGAGCAGTTCAGGGAATTCAAAAGGTATATGTTCAAAAGAAATAAAACCATTCCCAAAGGAATATGGCCTACTATTGTAAGAGATGCTTCATGGGACACTCTCCCAAGAAGGTACCACAATGATCTCAAAGTAATGAGCCAAGACCGGGAAGATGGTCTAAGAAAGGAACTGAAGGGCCTAGATAGCCAGTTTTCAGAGCCATACTCATAAGACCCCTATGAGATTGAGGATCTTTATCTCAAATATGGGGAGAATATGCTTTTACAAGAAAAGATGGACGCAAAAGCACAAAAGAAACGAGATGATGAGGATTATGAGATAATGAATTTATCTCCATCACATGAGCCAATCAAGAAAGGATAAGAATGAATCTCCTTTATGTGCTATCCATTATAGTAGAGTATGGTGTGTCATTATCTTTTGTAATTATTAATAAGTGGATGTACTATAGTTTGCTTTCATTTTGCAAATCTAACTTTGTGAAAGTAAGTAGCTTCTGCATCATGTCTAGGATGAGAAGACTGTAAGTATCAATAATACTAACAAGTATATCACCTTAGAATTTATGAAAATCCTAAACCATGAAACATAATATAAACAAAAGCTCCAAAAATGACAATGCTCAGATGACCCAAAGTCATATAAATATCAACCTCTGGAAACATCAGAATAACAAGAAAAACATCTGATTACATATCATATCATCATTCTTGCCAATCTATTCTTTGCTAGAGCTTTATTTATATATTTATTTTGTTTTGAGAGATACCTTCAATCTTTCCAACTTATCAGAAGTTGTTTCACAAGTATAGATAAAAAGGTGTGGAAAGACCAAAATGCCCAAATAAAGCATTTTAACCTTTTAGAAACTTTACTTTCAACATTTTATTACTTTCTTCAATACACATTAAATAAAAATTCTATAAATTTAACATACATCTATAAAGCATTATCATGCCATTTAAATGTACATAGGCACACATACTAAACACATATTGAACAAACATAAGCAATAACATCAACACAAGGTAGTTATGTAACTATCCAACCCTTATTTCTTTCTAGATACTTTAAATACCAAATTTAGGCATCTAAAATACTTCATCAATATGTCATTTAATCACACATAAATGTATCTTACATATCTTAATATCCATCAAAGATCTTGCACCTAACTTAGCTTATACCTTAGTTTTCATCATTCTTCTTCGTTTCTTACATATACATACTTATGAGTCATAACTTTCACTTACTTTCTCCTTATGACTTAACATCTTTCACCTTTATATCTTTTTAGTCATCCTTTTTAATTCACATCATATCTTAATTAATCATCATTATAACATTAAAATTATGACTTATTGCTTAACTGAATTATCTGAATTGCACTTTATCTTCAGTGTTAATTATAATACTCTAGCATTCCAGTATTATTTTGAAGAAATTTTTTTTATCACCCAATTCACCCCCCTCTCTTGGGTGCTAGCCATAACTTACTGTCAACATGCTCACGTGCATGAATAGACTCAACAGACTCATTTCTAACCTCTAGGCTAGTATGAACTCTATTAAATGCATCCATACTCCTCTAAGCTAATGCATGTAAGATTAACATAATGCAAATATCATATATATCACATTCATATTACACATGTCTACAGAATCATTTACCCGCTCTAATACCACTAAAATATGACACCCCCTTTACTAATCATTTAAATTTTTCTCTTATCTATCCATTGTCATTAAAAGACATGGTTACAAATTTTTTTTTCTTTCACTATGTCTCTTGTTCACAACATAGTAACTATTTACAATAAAATATATATGACTAAACTAGCTAAAATACTAATAGACTGCATACTGGCCCAACCTCTCTTAGACTGCTAGACAACAACTTTGAAATGTAACTGGACGTAGTCTTTAGTCTACTCTTCCTGAAATAAGATTTTATGCAAAAGAGTGAGATTGCATACTCAGTAAGTAAATGCATAACGATACTTCAATCACAAATAACATAATAACATTTAAATATAAATAACTCATCATCATATCCATGTACGAAATAAAGAATTTTTCCTCTTAAATGCCACATAGGCTGTTAAAGGTTATTGCCACACATGCTGTCATAAATTGCTGCGACATAGGCTATAGATATCACTACCAAAAGGGCTTTTATTTTTAGTTGCCACATAGGCTATAAATATTTTATTTACCGCACAGGCTATATATATCATTGCCACACAGACTATCAAATGTTACTGCCACACAGGCTATCAAATGTTATTGCCATATAGGCTATCAAATATTATCGCCACACAGACTATCAAATATTATCGCCATACAAACTATCAAATATTATCGTCACACAGGCTGTTATATATATTATTGCCACAAAGGTTGTTATATATTATTACCACACAGGCTATCAAATAATTTTACCTGCCGACAACATCAAGTATTAGCCTTTCAACCAATCAACTATAAATCTAACAAAATTTTAGCAATATAATGACTAATAATAACACCCGTAACTTTGAAAGCTCATATCACCACATACTCCCATTCTCAAGTCATAATTTATCAACATCTCATGAAAATAAATAAATCAAGAGTATAACAATCTTTCATCTATGTATTCCTCAATATCATCACATTAAACAACATTTCATTCCATTGAGTATATGTTCATGGCCTTTAACCAATCACGCATATAGTATAATTAACTATTTACTTACTCCTCCTTTAAGCTTATTTAGCCGTGGATGGTCTCGGCTTATCCCCACGATTATCCTCAATGCCTCGAGGACCTATTTCAATACATCAAATCAATTCATGATGATAAGATTTTCATCTTGTTATGCAACTATGGCATGATTCATGCAAATGGACCTAGTATTTATGCATATTTTCCTTATATGGCAGTCTGAGCTTGCTATACTCTCACAACAATAACTCTAGACATACTCATCCAAATTACTTGATTCTTTTTTTTAAATAAATTGGACACATAATGATACAACATATTCAAATTTCAAGCCAATATCAAACACATAAAAAATGTGGTGAATTTTTGAATTTTGCCTCATTGTATTGTCATCTCAGTCTGAGTAGGTCTTACATTCATGAGTGTATCTCAAATTGTACTAATCCAGTTGTAATAATAATATACCACCAGTTACAAAACATATAAATGAGCGTTTTTCATTCTTTACTCATTGTCTAATTCAGTCTATAAAGTCACCAAAACAAAGGAACATTTAAAGTCACCAAAACATGTTTTGCACTTTGTAAAATCTTAATATAAAACCATCAAAATATAAGAAAACAGAAGACTGAAATCATCTTGGTTTGTAAGTGACCCAGCCCTACTGAAGGAGTCATATGTCGTCACACACACAAAATCAAGCAAAACTGTTTCATACACATTTATATGAGACATAAAGCTACAACTTTCATATTTTGAACTTTCACTAATTCCTCTTCTAGGGTTATGAAATCATGGGTGTAAAATTCTACTCTAACAGCATAACCAACAGAATCAGCTCTTGTTCTCTTGGATTACAACTTCCATCTAAGAGTTCTACCTCAATTACTCCTTAATTCTCACTAACCATGCATGATTAACATGTCATGAAAAGTTAATTTCAGTTGAGAAGAAGATAAATTAACTTACCTACTGACCCATAACCAGAAAACCTTAGGCTTCCTGCTTAGGCAGCTCACTCTTCTCCCTCTCCTTCTTCTTCTTCTTCTTCTTCTTTTTTTCTTTCTTTCTTTCTTTCTTTCTTTCTTTCTTTCTTTCTTTCTTAGCTCTCCTTCTTCTGATGTATTTTGCCCTTCTCTTCTCTTACCAGACCCTAATGGTAGAGAATTATAATTTGTACTCCTATTTTGATAAGACAAAAGATTGGGGACTTGATCTTATTAGTTGAAAGTTAAAAGTTTTGCTTTTAGTCCCTCTTCTTCACTCCTTAAGCACCTTCATCCATCTCCTACTCCCTAGGTGCTCCTTATACTTTTATATAAGCTCTATAACACCATTATTTATGATGCTATAACATGCACACAATGTAAGACAATTTGCCATGCAATTATGCAAACATTACATATATGTTCAAGTACCCCAAATGTAAGGGTGAAAGTGTCATCGTTGTGTTTCTCCAATTCGCATGACTAAAAAAAAGCATTTATCCAAAGCATATATTCAAATATATAACATAATAAAAATACATATGATTTGGGTTGAGGATGTTACAATACTCCTTGTTCTTTGACCAGACAAGAATATGAGTAGCTGCAAATGAAAAGAAAAAAAAAAAAAGAGAGAGATGAGAATAGCTATATGGCTTAAAAATTGTATTCTTTCTTACCTTAAACTAGACACATTATGACCAAATTCATTAGTCTATAAAAAAGTCAAAACATTTACAAAACATATTAATTATAAATTTTTTAAAAAAATGCATGATATATGATAAGAGATTATAAGCATAAGATTATAAGCCTTAGCATGTAAAGCTTGATGATGAAAATCACTCAACACATTCCTTAAAATGTAAGGGAAAATTGCCAAAGGAAGAGCAATGTGGCCTTATAACACCTTAGAAAGCATCAAACTAAGCCCCATCACCAAGCCTAAGCCTAAACTGCCAGCCTGAGTTAATGGACTATACAACCCACTTGGCATAGTTGTATAACATAATAACCAAGGCTGTAGAGCCCACTATTGGGTTGTACAACCTTACTTTAAACCTTAGCAGGGGGAACATTTTAGAGCTAGTTCCTCTTTAAACCTTTGGTCTGTATAGTCTTGAAAGATGGATGTATAGCCCAACCTTAGTAGTACATCTCACATGTAAACCTTAATTCTAAAGGATCAATCTCCTTCTCGGTGATTAGATACGAACATTTTGCAATAAGAACCATTTTTTGCTTTAGTGCACCCATCCATCATCTATAAATACCTTCCCATTTGAAGAGGAGGGGGAGGCTTGGATAACCCTAGTGTTATTTTGCCAACATCTATCTACAAACTCCTCCTAACACTAAAACATCAAAACCCTAGGTTATTCCATCCATTTTTAAGGTAGAACAAGGCCTAATCTCTATATCCTTTATGCATTCCTAAGAATTTTAGAGGAAATTGAACACAAAGTGAACCTCTGAGGGCAGAAGAACATTCAAGAAGGGAGTTTTGAATAGGCCATTATAAGGACGATATGGTTCATATAGTTAGTTATGGTTCCATTGGCAAAACAGGGTGAGGTCTAATGACCTATGACCTTTATTCATTTTAAAAATGGAATTTTGAACTAGTTTTAAATGGCTTTTAAGGTTCTTTTTATGCTAATACTCTACATTCTTCCACGTCTTGATTGAATGATGATTTGATCTTCTGTTTGGACCAGATTTGACAATGACCTAGTGATAAAATTAAAGTTTCTAGAACCTTAAGAGTCTCATTGTAGTCATGTTATCTTTTAAGAGTAATTAATATTTTGCTTTGGCCTTTGATTTTTCTGCTCCTTTTGAATTGAATGCTAATTTTCTTGATAGTTTGTAGTGCATATAATTGCCTAGTTTTTTTAAGCATCAAGAAAGAGGGTTCATCAACCCAAGGACCTCTTTTGTGATGATTTAGCCTTAGGCCATTGAAATCCTTTCAAGTGCTTTGCATTACATATTTATGATTCCTTGCCTTTCATGGTTCATGCATTTGATTTTAACGTTATATTGATGCTTATGTGATGTTGGGATGTGTTATTAAAGACTTAGATGTATGATTAGGTATCTTGACTTTAGAGATGTGGTAAGATAATGAAAGGCTTTATTTGCTTTCTTCATTTCTTTTATTTGTCTTTAATCACTAACTTGCTCTTTTCTTTTGGGTATAGGTGACTTAAGTTAGACCATGAATTTGGTTTTGACAATCGTCCTATGAGATTATGGATGATCATTTAATATGGATGTATGGATATACATGTTAATCCTTATGCCATGTCGCACACCCTTATTCCCTTTGAGATGATTATGCATGATATGGATGTATAGATATGCATGTCATTCCCTTTTCCATGATGCATGATCCTCATTTTCTTTGAGTTGTTGACTTGGTTTATTTGATTTGATTATGTTAGGGCATGCTTAGAGTGTTAAAATGGACTAATTAATAACTTGATTAAGGTGTCTAAAATGAACCAAAGATGCTTAAAACTCGAATTCTAATATGCAAAAGGTTTAGGGGGTGCCTAACCTTTTGCCCATTCCAATTTAATTTTTGAATTCGATCTCTAATGGGGTTGTTGGCCCTAAGCACCAATAAAAGGGGGTTGAATTGGTGTATGAAAATTAAAAATTAGAAAGAAGGAGAAGAAATAAGAAAAGAGGAACACATGATTTATAGTGGTTCGGGTGTAATTTACCCTACGTCCATTCCCCAATTCTTTGAAATTGGGTATTCCACTATCTTTTAAAGGTGTTTCAAGCTAACACCAAACTTTTACACTGGTGTTTTGAAGGCTCACACAATAACCTTTACACTTGTGTTTTTAGGCTTACACAACAACCTTTACAATTTGTGTTTTAACAGGCTCACACAATAACCTCTCTTAGTGTTTTAACAGGCTCACACTATAACCTATTACATATAGTATTTATGCTCACAGCCAATAATGACTTAAAGAATAACAAAGAGTAAGTAACAAAATTGCAAGAGTTTGGGTACAAAGTTATTAATTTTTTTGCATTTACATCTGTTTGGTGAGGTATTTATAGCCTTTACCCACCAAAGAGATGTTGCAATAAAACTGGTGCAAAATCATCAAAGTTTGTTAGATAGATTTTCACATTAAATGCTTGACAATCGTTTCACGGTCACTACTACTCATTCGCGATCGCAAATTCCAAATTCCATAAGGAAAACCCCTTTTGTGTCTAATGGCTAATCCATGTGGTAGTTTCTGATTAGTTCACTAGAAAAATATAGTCGTTGCCTTTCACCTACTCTCAAAAGTAGTGATTGCGATTTATCTTATACAAGATGCGACTCTAAACTTGAATTCTTCTATCAAAAGTGTTCATCTTCTTCTTTTGGGTTCGCGGTTGCTACCAATAAGTTTTTTTTCGTGATTTTTAACTTTCAATGGTTACTTGGGACACTTATCGAGTTGTGATTGTGGATTTGGTTACATCTTGAGTTACTTCGAAATTCGTGGTCGCGACTGAGGCAAGCTTTACACCGTGAATTCCTCTGTCACTTTTGGAGCTCTTCCTTTGGATGAATTGCGTCTAAGAATCATTTCGCAATTTTGTCTGTCTGAACTTCTAACAAGTCTTCTAATGGATCGCTGTCGCGAATCTTTAGATTGCGGTCGCGATTTAGAAGTTACTTCACATACTTTAAAGATTAAAATTTCTATCCAACTTTTAACTTAAAGACTTTCACAAAAACTGTAAAACAACACTAAATAGAAATATTAGAAATGATCAATCCCCTTTGTCAAGATCAAAAGAGGCCCAAGACTTAGGGTTAACTACCCTAGTCTAATAATCTTTCCCTTTTTTATTGACTACTTAGATTGATCCTAAAGAGAAAAAGTGAAGTTGGATTGTAATATGATTCAATGAAAGCTTATGACAAAATTTTTTGAGTATAACATTCATTCGATCAAAGGTAAAGTTGATAAAACAATAGGTATATTGCTCCCTCTCAACTTATGCTATAGTTGTTCTCAAGTTATTTCATTTTTTTTTTATCCCTTTCACAATCTCTCCCCTTTTAGCAATATCAAAAAAATATATAAGGAAAAGAAAGAAAGAAAATGAAACTCATGCATAAGAATTCATAGGGAGTAAACATAATGCAATGAAGAAAGAATAAACAACAATCACATAAGATAGCAATGTTTGCAAAGAAATAAGTTTTATTTATTTATATTCACAACTGTAGGATCACAAGATTTGTAAAAACATAAGGAAAGTGAAAATAAATACAAAAGATCCCTATTATAAAGAAGTGGAGAATCATCTTCAGAAGATGGTGTAATGGGCGCTTGTTGTTCTCCTTCAGCTTTGTCTCCATCCTCTATGTCATCTTCATTGCCATCTCCATCTTGTGTATCCTCAAATTTGATGAAGTCCGAAAGATGGCAAGAAGGAACTCCTAGATCTCTTAGAGATCCACCATGTCACTATGAAGATGAGAAAGGAAAAGAAACCTTCTCTTCATCATCCTTATAAGTTTGTCCAACTTGCGATCAATGGTGGCAAGAGATAACTTAGACTTTGGTTTTGGTTGAGGATGAGGGATTTGAATGTTGCCTTCTTCTATTTGAAGCCTCTTTCGCTTGGAAGCTTAGGAGGTTTCCATCTTCTTTGCACCAATGGCACCAAGGGTGTAGATATAAATGTCCAGATGGATTGCCTTGGCATTGACAAGGTAGGTTAGGTCGAGGAAGTTTTGAGAGGGAACGAGCTTCTTAGTGAGGAATTTCTCTTTCTCCTTATCAGGGCCTCCAACAAAGCGACAGATGGCTGTTATGTGAGAGGGCAAGAGGAACTGACTTTTGGGTTTAGTACTCACGTGGATTAATTGATCCACAAGGTAATGGCCGGTTTGGATATGATGGTTTTTGACAAGGCAAAATAAGAATGCCAAGTCCTTTTATGAAACCTTCTCATTGCCATCACCTCTTACATTGACTGAGAATGTGATGATGCGATGAAGGATCCACAGGGGTAGGGTTTTTATGTGTTTGGATAAAGAGGAGCGACGGTCGTGTTTGGTTTCGATGGATATCTCCGACCAAAACTCGAAGTATATGACATCGAGTGTGGAGATGATGAATGGGATATGTTCTCCGACTTGTAGGTTGAAAAGTGAGGATAATTAGTCGAAAGTGATGTAGAAGGGGTCGCCGAAGCCTCAGAACACCAACCTATATTGGCTAGCTCTCGAATCAAATTTTCGACTGAGTTGCACGGTGCACATGAATTCGCACAGTATCTCCTCGTATCCTGGTTCATCTCGAAAGATGAATTCGTTCCAGCCCAAATTGGAGAGAAAGGCACATATCTCCACATTGATACCTAATGTCTCTAGCATAAAGGTTGATGGGATTTTATTCGACAGAATCACTTTGGAGGAGTTCGTCTTGAATCTCTCCTTTTCCTCCTTAGTGATTCCCTTCATGAGATGGAGGGCAAAAGGTGCAGAGGGTTGAGCCACTACCTTGCCTTTGTCTGCCTTGGAGAATTTCTTGGGAGCCAGTGCAAAAGAGAGGAAGAAAGCTTGAGACATTTTAGAGAGAGATGAAGTGTCTGGAAGTGAAGTGAGGAAAACACTATTGAAGGGGGTATTTATAGGCTTGAAGAGGTACAAAAACGGTCATAAAAGGCTAGAAATGAATTAAATAAAAAGAGGAAATGGTTGGCAATCAAATCACTTAATTGCCTAAGCAGTTGCTCTAATTCGCGTTCAAGAAAATTGGAAGTCGTGATCGCGAATTCCAAAAAATATGAGAAACGGACAAATTTTCCTTACGAAATGGCGCGTCAACGGTCATATTTTTGAAAGGCTGACTAAAATTCACGACGGAGAGCAATTTTTGCGACCGCGATTTGACATTTGACTTGTAATTCGCTACCATGAAGAAGAAATAGCGATCGCGAATTATGAGTCAGCAAGGATAAGTATGAGAAAATTTTGAAAACATGTGATCCACTAGAAATAAATAATAAACCTGTTCATACAATTATCATTCATGCATAACATACATAACAATCAATCATAACATTAAAGTTTTCACTTTAGGGAACTTCCATCAAACATTCCCAATTCTCTCTTAATGAAGTTCATCCTTTCTTCATTTAGAGGTTTAGTGAAAATGTCTGCAAGTTGATGATTTGTGTCAATAAATTCTAACATAACATCACCCTTTTGCATATGATCTCTAAGAAAATGGTGTCTTATATCTATGTGCTTACTCCTAGAGTGTTGGATGGGATTTCTAGAAAGATTAATAGCACTTGTGCTATCATATTTGATGGGAATATGATAAACTATTTTACCAAAATCATTTAATTGTTGTTTCATCCAAAGAACTTGGGTGCAACAATAACCCGTCGCCACATACTCGGCTTCCACGGTAGATAATGCAACTGATACTTGCTTCTAACTAAACCATGAAACCATGCATTCACTTATGAATTGGTAAGTCCCGAAAGTGCTTTTTCTGTCTAGCAAGCTACCCGCATAATCTGCATCCGAATACCTTATGAGACTAAATGAAGAATCCCTAGGATACCATAATCCTAAGTGTATTATGTCATGCAAATACTTAAAGATCCTTTTAACAACATTCAAATGAGATTCTCTAGGGGAAGATTGAAACCTAGCACATATGCAAACACTAAACATAATATCGGGTCTTGAAGCAATAAGATAGAGTAGAGATCCGATCATACCTTGATATCTTTTTTCATCTACTTCTTTACCCGATTCATCCTTATCTAGTTTGACGGTATTGCTCATTAGAGTTTTAGCTACTTTGCAACCATCCATTTCGAATTTCTTTAGCATTTCCTTTGCATATTTAGCTTGGTTGATGAAGATCCCTTCCTTGGATTGCTTGATTTGTAGACCGAAAAAGAATTTGAGCTCTCCCATCATGCTCATTTCAAATTCCCTAGTCATACACTTAGCAAAATATTTACAAAGAGATTCATTAGTAGTACCAAAGATAAGATCATCAATATAGATTTAAACGATTAATGTATCATGCTTATGTTTTTTGACAAATAGTGTGGTGTCCACCTTCCCTTTCTCAAAATCATTTTTCAAGAGAAATGAACTAAGCCTTTTCATACCAAGCTCTTGAAGCTTGTTCTAATCCATATAAGGCTTTGGTTAATTTGAAAACATGGTTTGGAAAACAATGAGACTCAAAACTAAGAGGTTGTTCAACATAAACTTCCTCCTCTATGATGCCATTCAAAAAAGCAATTTTCATATCCATTTGAAAAAGTTTAAAATTCATATGACATGCAAAATCTAAGAGATTCCTAATGGCCTCTAGTCTTGCAATAGGGGCAAAGGTCTCATCATAATCTATTCCTTCCTCTTGGTTGTATCCTTTGGTAACCAATCTAGCCTTATTTCTAGTAATGAGACCTTGCTCATCTGGCTTGTTCCTAAACACCCACTTACAACCTATAATTAGGTATTCCTTAGGCCTAGGAACAAGTTTCCAAACCTTGTTTCTCTCAAATTGATTGGGTTCTTCTTGCATAGCATGTACCCAACACTCATCATCAAGAGCCTCATCAATTGACTTTGGCTTAAGTTGAGAAACAAATGCAAGATTATTATTTAAGAGTTAAGATCTAGTACTTACACCCTTAGAAGTATCACCAATGATTAAGTCCTCAGGGTGATACTTGGAGAATCTCCAATCTTTGGGTAGATCTTGTCTTGGCTCATTTTCTTGTTGATGTTGATGTTGGTATTCATTTACTCTTGATGAATCACCTTCTTCCTTTTCTTGATCAACTCTCCTTGTGGAGTCATCCAATTCCAGCTTTTCAAGATCACCTACAAGAGCATCAACAAAAATACCTTTCCCAAGATCAAGTTTACTAGATTCATCAAAAACAACATTCATAGATTATTCAACTACCATCGTACTTTTGTTAAAGACTTTATATGTTTTACTTGTGGTGGAATAACCTAAGAAGATTCCTTCATT